>CM053578.1:104890653-104903125 GCA_028646485.1 Cryptoprocta ferox
ACCTCCCCCCTGCACACTGACCTCCCCCCTGCCTGGTGACCTCCCCCTTGCACACTGACCCCTCCTGCACACTGGCCTCCCCCCTGCCTGGTGACCTCCCCCCTGCACACTGACCTCCACCTGCCCAGTGCTCCCTACTTGCCGGGTGACCTCCCCCCTGCACACTGACGGTTCCTAAATCTCAAGGCCAACTGCTGCCCGCCCCCGTTGACCCCAGCCCGGGCCCCGGGAACGACCGGTGCCGTGTGCACTGAGGGGGGACCGTTCTCTCCCCACAGACCTTACCTGCGTCAGCACACGGGAGGGGCAGGAAGGGAGAGGGAAGAAGGCAGCAAGCGCTCCGGGGAGGTTGGGGTCCCACAGAAGGGGTGCCCCAGGGAGTGGCGCACAAGCAGAGGTTCCTCCCTGGGGAGCCGGGGCCGCAGGGTGACCATGTGGGGCGGAGCTGGGGGGACCCACGCAGGGATGCCCTGAGCCTGCACCCCCAGAATCTTTGCTCCGTGTGCACTGAGCCACGCTGGGCGTCGGGTCCCTGGAACCCTGGCAGCCACGTTCCCCCCCAGGCCAGCTCCTAGCCAGCCTTCACTGCTGGGCACGACCCACCTAGCCAGGTGGGGGGCAGGCCCACCCCTGCCTCGGTGCCTGTGCCTGTCATGCCTCCTCCCTGCGGGTCGAGCCCGGGCTGGTGCTGGACTCTCCTGCGCCACCTGGTGGCTGCCATCCGCAACTGCGGCCGGCCTCGCCCCGTGTCCCAGGGGCTGACCCTGTGAGCCACCTTCAGGTCCCCGAGGCTGACCCCCGGGGACTCTCTGCTCACCCCAGCCTGCGAAGCTTTGCCAGCCTCTGCTTAGCTGCCAGCAGAGGCTGTCTGCTTTTGTGCGCCCCCCCCCCCCCGGATTTGGGCTGGGGAGAGGGCGCTCTGGTCCTTGATGTTGATGCTGTCCTGTCTGCCCAAAACCACGGCCCTCGCTCTTGCCGCCGTCGTGCCCAGCCCTGCGGTGCCTGGTCCTACTCAGTGCTTCCTGCTGAACAAACTGGAGGCACGTTCCTGGGGGGCCCTGAGAGCCCCACCTAGCACACCCCTTAGGCCCCTATCACCCGGACCACCTCCAGGGCCTGCTGGAGCCTGTGCCCCTGGGCCCCCAGCCCACCCAGGAAGGCCCCAAAGAGGCCAGTGACTTTCACTCCACTATCCTCCAAAATCTTAGTCCCAACTGGCAGCCCCAAGACGCCATCACACGGGTCCTGCAGGAGTCATCGAATGCCCCCAAGGACAGAACCCCTGACGCAGGAGTCCCCTCGAGTGCCGTGGCCTCCGAAGGTCGTCACCGCGTGGCCCTGTGTTTCAGGGACTCACGAGCCATGCGCTGAACTCCCCCTGGGACCCCCGCAGCTGGCGGCGAGCCCCTCCTGCAAGGCTGCTTGAGCGAGTCTTCCACGTGGCCCACCTCCCTTTTAGGACAGGAGCCCTAAGTCCCAGCAGCGCCCCCAGGACACCTGGTGTCACCGGCCACTTAGCAAGGACCGGGCGGGCCCAGCGGAGTTAGGGCAGAGGCAGGCCTCCTTCCTACAGCTGGAGGCTGCGGAGGCCCGCCGTGACGGTGCGTGTACGCACATCCCTGCAGGGACGCTGTAGAGTGATGACCACCGACAGCCCTCAGGTGCTTAGGCAGGTGGTGCCTCTCCTGAACCCACTCCAGGGGACCCGGGTCAGCTCTGCCCCCTCCAGGAGCATGCCCTGTCCCTGTGCCTGGTGGGCGGGGTTGAGGGGGGCCGTCAGGACACATTTCTGGGCATCCCAGGCCTGAGCCTCACCCCTGGCCCGCCCAGCTCTCTGCAGAAGTGGAATGAGCCCTCACGTCTGCTAACCCCGGGACTTCCCCTCCCCCACCAGCACGTGGACCATCCTGGCCCCTTGGCAGGTTTCCAGTAGTGACTCCTGCAAAGGAGAGAACAGGGTACTGGTTCCCTCCCTTCCACAAGGTGGCCCCAGCGCAGCCCCAGCAGCCTTCAAGTTCTCACATCAATGTTTTCTGTCCTCTATTTAAAAAGAGAGAGATTGTAAGCTCTGTCACATCAGAGGCACCTTGAGTGGCCTCGAGTATGTGTGGGCCTGTGCCTATATTAGCACCTAGCCTTGTGTGTGTGGGTTCATACCAAATATTAACATATAACATATAATGTTAACATATAAAGGCTCTGACGTGTCCTGCAACAAACATATCTATTTGATTTTGTTCACTCCATGTGATTCATGGGTTGGATCAATGTGTTCAGCCTACGTGATCGTGGAACAATTTACAGGCAGACTTAGAAGCATCCTACTAAACGAGAGATTCAGGCGCCTGGGGGGCTCAGTCGGTTAAGCGTCTGACTCTTGAGTTCGGCTCAGGTCATGATCTCACATTTTGTGAGATGGAGCCCTGTGTCAGGCTCTGCAGTAATAGCTCAGACCCTGCTTGGGATTCTCTCTCTCTTCCTCTCTGTCTACCTCTCCCCTGCTCGCACACGTGTTCTCTCTCTCTCTCTTTCTCTCTCCCTCAATTAAATAAACTTTTAAAAAGTAAATAAATAAAAATAAACTCGAGATTCATGGAATTAAAGTGCCCACTTATCCCAGCATTTGCCCAGGACATGGCTGGCGTTAGCAGTGAGCGCCCTGTGTCTCGGGAAACTCCAGTCCTATGCAAGCCAGGACAGTTGGTCACACTGCACGGAACCCGCTTCGGGAAAACTGCTCTGATAAATCACTTCCACTTAATTCTTCCTTCCCTCAGCTGCTTAAAAGAGGGAGAAAGAAAAACAGGAAAAAAAAAATTCAGGATGAGAGCTGCTGGACAATCGAGCCAAGCTACAAGCCTCAAGTTCAGGGGCCGGGAGTGCGATGGGAGAAGGGCTGGACGGGGTGGTCACTTCATTATCATCAGGAAGGGAGTGCCCCCCGGGGGAGACGCGGGCATCCGTCAGAGGCCTCTGCGATCCTGTCCAGACACTGAAAGATTCTTGGATCCAAAAGGGCCAAATAATTCATGAGGCTTATATTTCAACTGAGACTTCACAGTTATTTATTGGAAAAATATCTTCTCTACTAGGAGGGGAGGGAAGAGGGCCTTTCTCCCCCTCCTCCCCCTCCTCCTCCTCCTCCTCCCCCTCCTCCCTGTCTCCAAGCAGCTTGGCAGGGAGTTACATTCCATCCCCCTCCCAGGCCCCTGGAGCCCATGTCCGTGACTCACGAGGCAGAGATCTGTCCCCAGGTGACATCGCCAAGGCCTCGACCCTGCACTCCTGCAGCCAGCCCCTGCCGCGGGTGCCTCTGGCCTGTGCCAGGCCCGGCACGCGGGGGCCGCGGGGAATTAGTTGTTCCTGTTAGACGTGTTGACCTATTTTTGTAAACATTCACTTTATTGTACTCACAGCCTAACAACAAGATGGAAAAAAAATCCAATTTGAAAACACCCACCATTCTCTCCACCCTAAAAAATTGTGTTCATTTTTCTCTCTTCCGTCCTGGCGATTGCACACGCTTCTATATAATTGTTCCAGAGAACCATGGTGCGCGTGGAAGTTTGTGCTTTGTGTTTCTCAATAAATGCCTCTTAGAAAGTTCTCCGTGTTATTCTTAGCCTTCGTAATTGTTCCGGAGAACGGCTGTGCACCGGTAGGGGAATGCATTAGTCGTTCGCAGCCCTTTCCCCAATTCAGATTTCAGATTGCTTGTAACGTTTTACTTTATGACCAGTATTGTGATGAGCATCTTTGTACACATGGCCTTTCGTCCGTCTGGGCTATTTATTGGCATAAATATCTAATGATGAAATTTGGATCAACTACCGTATGACATTTCAGACTCCCTCGGACACTCCGAAGACAAGAGGACGCTATTTATTACTGTGGCTGGCACAGGGGGACACGGTGCTGATTTTGTTTTTGTTCTCCCTTTTATAAATACAGATGACTACATAAACCATATGTAAAATTAAGAATAATTGCAGGGTGATGTCAGTGAGAATGGCAGAGTAAGGCCTCTAAAAACCTTTTCTGTGTAAGCACTGAGAACACTGGCCACAATGGTCAAAATCAACGTTTGCAGAACTCTGGAAATTAACCAGAGGCTTGCAGCGATCCAGGGGGCGTTTCTTCAAGAAAAAACGCTGAATCTCAGTAAGAACGGTGAGCACTGTGGCATCCTCGCTCGCCCTGCCCCTTCCCCCGCCCCCCGGCTCCGCGTCAGGCTTGAAGGTGAACAGTCCCATGATCATGGTGCAGACCAGCGGGCTGGCAGTCGCTGTGAGCCGTGACGCTGAGCTGGAGCCCCTCCAGAGCCCCGTTCCCGGAGAATTGTCATCACTTGGCCTGCTCGTTCCAGTTCCCTGGACCATTGTTTATCATCGTGGCAGCCCAGGATGGTAATGACAATTAGGGCAAACAACACGATGACCAGAACACTCGAAAGAGAATGCTGGAGGAAGAGATGTCCAGAAGGGGCTTTGAAAACACGCTGGCAAACTCCCTCCCTGGAGGCTGGAAGACTGCGTGCAAGCGTAGGGCTGGGGCACGCTCAAGGCCGTGCGCGTGCCCGGGGAAGACCGATAAGATCTTCGGTCCCACCACCGGCTGACCTGAGGCTCTGTGCAAGCAGGGAGTGGAGGCTTACACGCGTTGTGACCTGCTTGCCTGAGGCCTGCCGGATTGCCGTCCACACAGACAGAGCACCCGGCTGCCTGCTGAGTGCGCACGGACTGCAGTGGTCACATGTGACAGAGATAACGATTTGGTTCAGAAACGTCGCAATAGCAACAATAGATCCTGAGGCGCAGAATCTGATTCCCAGGGTTGACATAATAGATTACTTTAAACGTTCAATTTTCAACGGAAAAGTATGAGGCCAGCAAAAAAGGGGGACCCATGGAATAAAAACAGTCAATAGAAACTGTCCCCGAGGAAGCCCCGATGTGGGACTTACTAGACAAAGACTTTCAGTCAGCTATTTTAAAGATGTTTGAAGAACCAGAGGAAATCACATCTAAAGATCTAAAGGTAAGTATGAGAGTCGTGTCTCACTGAATAGAGAAGAACAAGGAGACAGAAATTATTTAAAAAGAAAGAACCACATAGAAATTCTGCAGTTGCAAAGTACAGACACTGAAATAAAAGCTTCGCCAGAGGGACTCAGCCCCTTTGGGCTGGAAGCAGAAAGAAACAACAAGCGTGGGGGTGCATCAATGAGCTTCTTCAAGGCTGAGGGACAGAAGGAAAAAAGAAGGAAGAAAAAGGGACAGAGCCTCAGAGCCCCTTAGGGGGCGCCATCTACGTGGTGGGAGTCCCTGAAGGAGACAGAAAGAGCAAGGGGTGGAGGACATTTAAAAGTAATGGGCCAAACTCGTCCACTTGACGAAAACCCTTAATTAACTCACCGTAGATTATCCTGGAAGAGATCCACACCCAGATGCGTCATAACTGAAGTCTTCGCTTCAAGAGGAATCTGGAAAGCAGTAGGTAAGATCCCACCCATCACAGACACGGGGTCCTCAGCCAGCTTCTCATCGGAGTCCACGGAGGTCAGAAGACAGCAAGAGGACACATCCTCGCGGTGCTGGATGGAGAACACGGGCAGCCAACCCTCCACACGCGATGAAAACAGCCTTCAAAACTGGGGAGACACCAAGACATTTCTAGATAGAAAAAGTTCAGAGAATTTGCCAACAGCAGACCGGCCCCACCAAGAGGTGCCACAGGAGACCCTTCAGCTAAAATGTCCGGATGACACACGGTAATTGGAATCCACGTGAAACAATAAAAAACACCCATCAAGGTAACTATATTGGTAAATACACAAGACGGTCGGTGCGTATCTTTGGAACTCTTTTTTTTCCTGATTGTTAAAACAACTGCACAAGACAAAAATTATTATACATCTGTGTCACTGAGCTTACAGTGTATAAACATGTAAACATGAAATTTGTATGACAATTCTAGGACAAAGGAAGGAGAAAGTAATGCTGCTATTTATGAGCAGTTTTGTACACTTTTAAAATTAAGTGTGTAGTGATCGGAACAAGACTGCTATACATTAAGAGGTTAATTGGGAGCGCCTGGGCGGCTCAGTCAGTTGAGCGTCTGACTCTTGATTTCAGCTCAGGTCATGATCTCACAGTTTCATGAGATCGAGCCCTGCATCGGGCTCTGTGCTCACAGCTTGGAGCCTGCTTGAGATTCTCCCTCTCTCTCTGCCCGTCCCTTGCGCGCACTCTTTCTGTCTCTCTCAAAATAAATAAATAAACTGAAAAAATTTTTTAATTAAAAAAAGAGGTGAATTGAAATTCTCAGGGTAATCACTTTAATAAGATACCTCAAAATATATTATAGAAGAAATGAGAAAGGAACTAAAACAGCACACTGGGAAATACCTGTTTAATACATGCAAGAAGGCAGGAATAGAGAGACAAGAAAGACATAGGATGTATAGAGTTTCAAAAGGGTACCAAACAGTGTACAATTCCACGGGGAAGGAACCGTTGTTTCAGCAGCCAGTTCTGAGACAGTCAGCCACCTGCGAAAGAATAAAGGTGTACCCTTACCTCACACCGTATAAAACAGGTAACTAAAAATAAATTAACCTAAGCATAAAAGCTAAAACATAAAGCGTATTGAAGAAAACGTAGGTGAGAATCTTCATGACTTTGGATTAGGCGGTGGGTTCTTAGCTATGAACGCCAAACGCACAAGCAATCAAAGAAAACGATAGGTAAGTTGGATTTGATTTAAAACTTTTGCAATTTAAAGCACACGGTTAAGAAATTAAAAAGGCTGGGGCGCCCGGGTGGCTCAGTCCATTAAGCATCCGACCCTTGATTTCAGCTCAGGTCTTCATCTCACAGGAGTGAGACGGAGCCCCTCGTTGCTTGGGATTCTCTCTCCCCCTCTCTCTCTACTCCATCCCCTGTTTGCTCCTCTCTCTCCCAAAATCATAAATACACTTAAAAAGAAAGGAAGTAAAAAGGAAAACCACAAATTAGGAGAAACTATTAGCAAATCATTTATCTCATAAGGGAGTAGTATCTAGGATATATAAGGAATGTTTACAACTCAACAATGAAAAGACAAAGAACCCAGCTTAAAAGTGGGCAAAGGATCTGAACAGACGTTTCTCCAAGGAAGACATACAAGTGGCCAAGACGCACATGGAAAGATGCTCAACATCACTGGTCATTTGGGAGTTACAGACAAAATCACGAGATACCACACTCACTAGGATGGTTGTATAAAAAAATGGGCGATGACAACTATCCGTGGGGATACAGAGAAACCTTTGTATGTTGTGCGGGGGATATAAAATGGCGCCAGTACTTTGGAAAACAGGTTGGAAATTCCTCAAAATGTTAGATACAGTTACCATATGGCCCAGATAGATTTGCTCATACGTGTATACCCAAGAGAAATGGAAACGTGTCCATGAACAAATTTGAACATGTATGTTCAGAGCTGCATTATTCGTAATAGCCAAGCAGTGAAAACACTCAACTGTCCACCATCTGAGGAATGGATACATAAGCTGTATAAGCGCTGGAATATTATTCAGCCAGAAAAAGGATGAAGTCATGGCATCTGCTGCAATGTGGATGGATGAGCCTTGAAAACACTACGCAGAGTGAGATGAGTCAGACACGAAAGGCCACATAGTGTGGTGTCGTTCCTATGAAATCACCAGAACAGGAGAGTCTATAGAGACAGAACCCGGTGGGTGGTGGCCGGGGATGGGGGGCGGAGAGCCGGGGGACAGCTGCTGGTGGCTATGAGGCTTCTTCCTGGAAGTCGATAGTTGTGATGTCCGCACAGTTTCATGGATCTACCAAGAACCACAGAACTGTACACTGCACTGGGCGAAAACATTATGTACAGCACAGCCTCGTGTGGGTAGAGAGTGCATTTGTGTGTGACATATATTTAGAAAAAATCCGGAAGGATATATAATACACTATGCTAACAGTGGCAGTTTCTAGGTGATGGGAATACAATGTTTCTATTTATTTTTCATTACTAATTTTCTACAATAAGCATGTACTGTTTTTGCAAAAAAAATCAAAGGCTAATTCTCATTAAAAACGAATGGAACACCAAAAAAAAATTGCAAGGCTAATTCCATGTAACCAAGAAATAGAGCACGGTCAGCCCCCAGAAGCCTTTCCTAGTGACATCCTTCCCCCTTCCCTCCACGCTTTAGGGAGGCCGCTGTCTTAACTTTGGTACGGCCCGTCCCTTGCTTTCTTTATTCAAGAACATTCCGTGTTTATCCCTAAACACATACCAAGCCCCTGATTCTGAACATGCGTTAGTGGAATTGTACTGTTAGGATCCTGCTCTTTTGCTCACGTTTGGGAGCCTCTTTTCACCCACAACTGTACTTGGGCACGTTCTTTACCCCTTGACTAAATAGACCACAACATATCCACTCCACACCGGAGCTCGACTAGGGGGATGGTGAGACGTACCACTGGGAACACCCCCACAGCCCCCAACGCCCCGGGGCACAAGCTTCCCCAGGGCCACCAGTTCACAGGGACGCAAGTCCTCACCTTACTAGACAACGCCACCATCCCCCAAGTGCGTGCAACAATGTAGGCTCCCTCAGCTGTGCGTGAGAGCCCCTGCGGGGCCCCAGCCTCAGCGCCCCTTGGTGTTGTCACACTTTTTTATGCCGGCCAGTCCGGTGGGCGTGTGACCGTGTGTTCCTGTGGCTTCGTCTGCGTTTCTCTGGCCACCGATGAGGCAGAACACGTTCTCATGATCTCATGATTGGCCATTTGAATGTCTTCCTTTTACCAAGGGCCTCTGAAATCTCTCATCTAATTCTGTCCTCTGGTTTCTGTGACTATTACTTGGTAGAGGTGCTTTGCATACCCTGGTCCTACGCATAAGTCCTTTGTAACACGTGGTGTGTGTGTGTGGGTGTGTGACAAATATCATATTTCACTTTGTAGCTTGTGTTTCCCTCCCTTAGTGATGCCTTGGGATGAGCTGGGATGAGCTTAAGTAGAGCAATAGAACTTCCTTTTCCTTAATGCTTAAATCTCTCTGCATCTTATTCAAGAAATTACTTCCTACTCCAAGGTCATGAGAGTAATCTCCCATATACCCTTCTGGAAACTTTATAGTCTGACCTTATTTTTGTTTTAATGTGTATTTATTTATTTATGTTCAATGTTTACTTATTTTTGAGAGACAGAGCATGAGTGGGGGAGGGACAGAGAGAGAGGGAGACACAGAATCCGAAGCAGCTCCAGGCTCTGAGCTGTCAGCACAGAGCCCGATGTGGGGCCTGAACCCACGAGCCGTGAGATCATGACCTGAGCGGAAGTCGGACGTTCAACTGACTGAGCCACCCAGGCACCTCCAATACTCTGACTTTGGATTTTAGATCCTGATCTTCCAGGAATTGAATTTTGTGTGTGATGTGAGGTAGGAGTCCATCCCATTACCAGGGCCATTGTCACAAGTTATCGCAACACTTGGTGGCATGAAACGGCCATATATGGTGCTCACAGATGCTGTGGGTGAGGGTCATACAGGGCACAGCAGGGAAGGGTTTTCTGTTTGGTGGTTTGTTGGTTTGTCTGACGTCTTGCACTGTCCGGGTCGGACACTGCCCGCGTCTGCAGGAGCGCTCACTCACATCCCTGGCGTCTGACGCTGCCTGTCAGGGGGAGGTCTGTGTCCCTCGCATGGGGTGGCTCTCTCCCCAGGGTAGTTCTGGCTTCATGTGTGCCTAGTGGCTGGGTGTCAGGGGCAGACACTCTGGGAGAGGGTGACAGGTTGGTGGATGTTGTGCGGCCTTGTGTGACCCGGTGTCGGCAGCCAGCCTGAGTGGCATCTGCGTGTGCTGTTGGGTGGGAGGGTACTTACAAAGGTCTGCCCCAGCCCGCAGCAGGAGAACACAGACCCGCCCGGGGGCGCCAGCGTTACCCCGGAAGAAGGATGGGAGTTGGGAGACATATAGATAGAGCCACCTTCGAAAAATATAACCCACTGTGGCATCCAGTGTTCATGGACAAGTTCATCCTTTACTCTGTGATCTAACACACCACTCGCGGAGCACCTGGGTGGCTCAGTCCGTTAAGCGTCCAGCTCTTTGATCCGGCTCAGGTCATGATCTCACAGTTCGTGAGGTCAAGCCCTGCGTCGGGCTCTGTGCTGACAGCGTGGACCCTGCGAGGGATCCTGTCTCCCTCTCTCTCTGTCCCTCCTCCACGCTCTCTCTCTCTCAAAATAAATAAACATTGAAAAATAAATAATGAATAATGAAATAGCACGTCTTGCACACATTAACGACCTCTATGTGAGGGTTCTGTTTTGAGACGCTGTGCTCTGTTCCATTGTCCTATCTTATCCATCCATCCCTAGGCCAGGATCACACTTTTTTTTGTTAATGTTTGTTTATTTATTTATTTTGAAAGAGAGAGAGAGAGAGAGCACAAACAGGGGAGGGGCAGAGAGAGAGGGGGAGAGAGAATCCCAAGCAGGCTCCGTGCTGACAGTGCAGAGCCCAACACGGGGCTCAATCTCATGAACCGTGAGATCACAACCTGAGCTGAGATCAGGAGTTGAACGCTTAGCCGACTGAGCTCCCAGGCGCCCCTCGCTGTCTTAATCATTACAGTGCGACTGGAAGTACAGCGGTTTCTGAAGGCAAGTACCTGCTATGTGGTCGCTCTTCAAAAACGCCTTTATCCTACTTGGCTCTTCATGTTTTCACATACATTGTAGTGTCATTGGTGTCGCATTCCACCGCCTCCCGAAAACCACCTATTGGCATCCTGATTGGGGTTTTGTAAAATCTACATACGTATTTGGGAAGAATTTACATCGTTCCATAGTCGGTAGTTCAGGTCCATGAATATAATGTAACATTCCATTTACTTACATCTTTTTAAAAAATGTCTTTATAAAAGTTTCTATTTTCCCTGCATAGAATTCTTACGCATTTTGTTTTAGCTTCCTCCTTGGAATGCCTTTTTCAAATGTTAATTTAAAATATATTTTTTCTGTTTCTCTTTTAGAAACGTATGAGTGTAAAAACGTAATTGAATTTTATATGTTTATTTTATTTTATTTTTATTTTAGAGGAGAGAGAGAACATGAGCCAGGGGAGGGGCAGAGACAGGGAGAGAGAGAATCCGAAGGAGCCTCCATGCTCAGCGCAGAGCTCGACTCGGGGCTCGATCCCACAGCTGCGAGACCATGACTCCAGTTGGACACTCCACCGAGACCCAGCCACAGGCCTCCTCTATGTTGATTTCATACTCAACTCTGTCTGAGTCTTATTAATTCTAGTGAAATGTCTAGTGTCTAGTGACATTTCCTCATGTGCCATCAGGCATAATCCTAACGCCCGTGGGTCCTTGTGGTTCTGTGCCTTGTCTTTCCGCCCAGCCGTGGTTCGTTTGCTTCTGGCTTCACCGTACTGGCTGGGTCCCCAGGACAGGGCCACTAGGACAGGGTCCCCAGGACGGGGCCACCAGGACAGGTTCCCCAAGACGGGGGCCCCCAGGACAGGGTCCCCAGGACGGGGGCCCCCAGGAATAGGAAGAGCATTTTTGCCTGCTTCCGGATCTTAAGGAAGAGGCTTTCATTTCTCCACCAATAAGAATGGTGTTTAAATGCAGGCCAATCTGCCGTCGTGGTAAAATAATTCCCTCCTACTCATCGTTTGCTAAGGTTTTTAGTGGATGTTGGATTTTACCACAACTGCTCTCTAGTCATCCTTTACACTAATTACTTTTCTACCTCCGTACAAATCTACCTTCTTGAGAGAATTATGCCCACCTTGGCATTCTCATTTCGTAAGAGTGACCCCTCACGAAACCGTGGCGGGTGCGGTGTCTGCCCGCGCCTTTCCCCATGACCGCCTCCGCCTGCCTGAGGATGCCCTCCGATATGCCTCCTGCACCCGCCAGGGTTCGCCGGAGAATCAACCAGTGGAAAGAGATTTATGATAAGGAATTGGCTCGTGAGTCAGGCAGCTGGAGACCGGGAGCCAGTGGTGCAAGTTCTGGTCTGAAGGCCAGGGGTTCGAGTCTCAGGGGGAAGCCAGTGTTTCTGTCCAAAGGGGGGGAATCGCGTCCCAGTTCAAAGGCAGTCAGGCAAGGGGGGTCCCTTCCTTGGGAGCAGCAGGCGTCTTTTCCTCTTCAGACCTTCAGCTGCCTGCATGAGCCCCCAGCCCCCACTAGTGAGGCCAGTCCGCTCTATGTAGTCTATCAGTTTAAACGTTAATCTCGCCCAGAACACTCTCCCAGAAACACTCAGAACACTGGTTGCTCCAATGCGTATCTGGGAGCCCCGGGCCCAGTACTTGGCCCAAGACCAGAACTTGAGCACCAAACTCGGCCCAGGCATTTTTACTGCAATTCCTTCCTGACTCGTCCACTCTCCTTTTAAAGGAGCCAGGCAATGCTGCTGTCTGTCGCCAGCGGGTCCC
>CM053578.1:104903625-104955441 GCA_028646485.1 Cryptoprocta ferox
AGGGCGGGGCTTGGTGAGGGCGGGGTTGGGCGAGGTCGGAGCTGGGTGAGGGCGGGGTTGGGGTCAGCGTAAGGCTGGGTCAGAAAAGGGGCGAAGCCAGGATGAGGGGTAGGTAGTGATGTGATCACAGGCGGGGTGGGTCATGGTGGGGTTGGGGTCAGAAGGTACCTGCTAGTGGGTGCGGGCCGAGGACAGGGGTGACACCGAGGGCGCCTGGCCCTGCCGAATGGGTAGTGTCCCCGGAAGGCCCTTCAAGAGCCCCTTAGGGACTCCTGTGCCTTGGGGTCAACAGGCTTGTTCCATATTCATCCTTTTGGGTTGGAAGCGAGACTGTTCTGCATGTCACCTCCCTCCCCGGAGCCCCCAGCCCCAGGCTCAGGTGGTGAGGTTTGGAGCAGGACGCCCCTGAGAACGTCTCCCCCCTCAGCCCGCCCCCCCTTGCAGCATCACCTGCGTGGCACTGGTACCTGCCTGGGGACAGTCACCTGGGCGGAACTTTATGTTTCATTGGAGGCCCGACACCTCCGTGCCTGGAGTCACCGTGAGAAGCTGTGTCCCCCTGACCCTGTGCAGTTACGTCTTATATGTGTGCAGGGCACAAAGCTGGATTAACAGGGTCTCTCCCACTGCCCGGTCCGGCCCCACCCGAGGGAGCAGTGGGGGGTGGGGCAGGGTCCCTACCGAACACACTCTGCCAACAGAAAAAACAATGTGAGGCCGATTTCTGTGGAGTGGAGAGGGGGTCAAAACTAAACAAAAAACCCCAAACAAAATACACTTGGCGACTGCAGGAGGAAGCCAGCTTCAGTACCCAACACGGGTCTAATTAGAGGCCCCGACTGGGGTTTTGCAAATGAATTATTTACAGTTCTTCAGAGGGAAGTGATTATAATAATAACGTTCACAATTCCAAAATTAAGCTTATTATGCTCTTTTCCTCCTCTCCAGAAACTCTCTGAGGCCTGTCATCAAGCAAAATGCAAGAAGGAGCAAGGAGCCCGCTCCCCCGGGGACAGCACTGAAGGGCCGGGCGGCCCGCGAAGTGGGCGTTTCAACAGGAATAGCCGCTTAGGGCCCTCTGTCCCTCCCTTCCCTTTGTGTCCCTCCTCTGTGAGGCTCAGTCAGGCTCAAGACGTTCTAGAAGCTCAAAGAAGAAACCAGAGCACTGACTCCCACCGCAGCAGCTCCCACGACGGCCAGATTTAAAAGTCACCGAAAACCGAAGGGCGGGTTGCTGCCGCCTTGATTGGAAGTTGAGGGTCTGTCCGTTTGGGAGACACAGCTGCAGCCACAGGTCCCTGCGGGTGGCCCCCCGTGTGTGCAGAGCCCGCTCGACTCAGTGAGTCGAGACCCCATGGCCCCACAGACTCGCCCTGTCCCATCGGCTCAGGCGTCCCCACCCCTGGCCACCTGTGGGCAGGCCTCTGGCTTCAGCAGCGGACCTTAACGACACCCAGTGTCAGCACCTTCACACGCTCCAGCCCCGGAAGGCACAGAGCCCCGGGGCTGGAGACACCGGGGCCCTCTTGTTGGTTCGAGCCAGAAATTTCAGTAGGTCTTGGGATGGGGACTACATAGGTCACACGCCCTGGCGGTGGTGACACCCTGGCTTTTGGGATCAGATTTCTGTAGCTCTGGCCGTTCCTTCCACCTCTCATCCTTGGACCTGACACCCTCCCTACACACCAGCGTCTTTACATTTTCCCTCTGGAACACTGTCCCCATGGGGTGGCATCTCTGGAGCCCCTGCATTGGAGAAGGTGACCCTCTGCTCCCTCCCAGAAGCTAGGGGACAGGGGGAATACATGCGCAGACTGTGGCTGCCTCATGGCACCTAGGACGGCAGCTGGGAGGCCGTGCCCAGAGAGAGTGAGGAGTGACATGGCCTTGATGTGATGTCTGTGACACAAAGGTCCTGTGCTCGCAGGGACAGGGATTAGGAGGACACGTGAAAGCAGTTCAGTGAGGGTGCCCTGGTCTGAATGTTTGTGTCCCCTTCAAATTCACATGTTGATATCCTAGTGGCCCAGGGCCCAGGGGGAAGGTATTAGTGCTCAGGGCCATGAGGGGGGAGCCCCCACGAATAAGACCAGGGCCCTTATGGTGGTTTCAGAGGCACCCCTGCCCCCTTGCACCACGTGAGGACACAGGACGTGGGGCCTCCCCGGACCCGGCATTGCTGCCCCCTTGATCTCATGTCCTCGGCCTTGGGACACATGAGCGATAAATTCCAGTTGTTTATAAACGGCCCAGTCAGTGGCATTCTGTTCTAGAAGCCAACGGGGGGCAGATGGGAGGTTCCCATATTCAATGCCTGTAATCGTCCTAATGCCGTTTGCACAAAAGGGAAACGGGAGTGTAGTGCCTTAGTCTCTCGGGGCTTTAATTCTATAACTGGTGAGCGTTGTTCTCTCCGATGTCAATGCTGGCTTTGGGTTCTTTCTTGTTTGTTTTCTGGTTTTATTTATTGTTCAATTCAAACCTTAGGTTTGTCAGAGGCTAACCCAGAAAACCTACATCGATGCCAAAACCCGTAACGGCAGGTGGACTGGAAGTGGTGGTGGCAGGGGACCAGCACGGGGACGCCTCAGTTACGCTAGAACCTTCTGCCCTGGACATCAGCCGCCACTGTCAGCATCAAGACTTCGATGCATTTTGGTCGGACTCTACTTCCCTCTTAAGGGAAGTGAACCAAACAGCATCCCCGAGGTCACCAGACGAAACCCCAGTGCTCCGTTTGGACTGAGGCATGGCGCTGAGTGACTGATGGGGGTTTTCCGGAGCCCTCAGGGGGGCAGATTCTCTCTGGGAGACAGGCCGGCAGAGCGGTGACATCTGCCGAAGCTGGGTGGTGGGTACGTGCAGGTTCGTGACATTCTCTATTTCTATATCGGTTTGGAAATTTTCATAATATGCTTTTAGTTGTTTTTCCTGTTTGGGGTGTTTTTCCTGCCTTCAAGGGAGAACCTGGGTGTCAGGTGGTCAGACGCCACTTGCTCCTGATTCCGGCACGCTCCCCTCCAGCTCGCCGCTTCTCCACGAGGATCCCTCCGTCCAGAGACTCCCGCTTGCCAGCGTCTCACACGCAGCCCAGGCCAGATTGTATTTTCCAAAGATGACTGTGACCTTATCCCTAACCCACAAATTCTTCTGCAGTGGAACTTGACATGCCCCCTATCGAGAGGCAGCATCTTATATGTCTACTCTCTCAAATCAGGGAGGCTCCTGTGATGGCCTGGATGAACACGATATGACAGAAGTGATACTGGGCCAGCTCCAAGAATAGGCCCCAATTGGTCTGGCAGCCCCTACCTCCTCTCTCAGAGCCCAGAGCCTCCATGTAAGAAGCCCAGTCTCCACTGCCGGAGAGAGAGACCAATCGAGGGCTTGCGTGCATCTAGCAAAATCCCTGGAGCCATTTTGGACGGCCAGTCCTGTTGAGTCTTCAGATGACTTAACCTCATCTGCATCCAGAGGAGGCACCTTGAGAAAGAATCACTCAGTGGAGCACCGTCAGCCCACAGAAAGGTCAGGGATAATAACAGGAATCTTTTAAGCCTCAAGTTTTTGGTGCCTTGTTACATAGCAGCAGATACTCAGAACAATAACCACATGAAAGAAAAAGACCTTATTTAAGTAACTTTTGAGGATCACCCGAGTCTAAAGAGAAAAAAGATAGTTTTGCTGGGTATAAATCTTGAATTTTACTTAGTCCATTTATTGTGAAAATATTTTGAGTGTGTTCTATGATTGTGTAAATGAGTAATTGTACCAATGTTTTGGGGGAACGGAGAAATGTAGAGTAGCAGAAGGCAAGGAAGAACTCGGTGGCGCTGGACCTACTTGAGACGTGTCAGTACGAACTTTAAAAGTGTGTGTGTTGGGGGGGCGCCTGGGTGGCTCAGTCGGTTGAGCGTCCGACTTCAGTTCAGGTCATGATCTCACGGTTCCTGGGTTCGAGCTCTGCATTGGGCTCTGTGCTGACAACTCAGAGCCTGGAGCTGCTTCAGATTCTGTGTCTCCCTCTCCCTCTCTCTTTGCCTCTCCCCCACTCACACTGTGTCTCTGTCTCTCTCAAAAAAAATGAATAAAACATTTTTTAAAAGTTTTTTTTTTTTTAATGTGGGTCGTTGGGGTGCCTGGGTGGCTCAGTTGGTTAAGCATCTGACTCTTGATTTCAGCTCAGATCCTGATCTCACAGTTCATGGATGAGCTCTGAGTCAGGCTCTGGCTGACAGCATGGAGGCTGCTTGAGATTCTCTCTCTCCCCCTCTCTCTGCCCTCTCTCCGCCCTCTCTCCCACTTGCTCTCTCTCTCTCTTAAAATAAATAAATAAACATTAAAAAATAATAAAAATAAAATAAAAATGTGTGTGCATGTGCATGTGTGCATTCCTCTTTATGAGCTATCTTGTCCCCTTTCAGGGGAAAGGGACCTGGGAACAATGACTCCCATCAGTAGTGGTCCCTAAATATCATCCATTTTCCACTAAAAGAAACCAGGTTTCTGAGGGGACGTGGTCAATTCCAGGACTGAAATAAGCAAGATGAGCTTAGAATGTCTTGTTCTGCCAGGAAGTTAAAAAGTGATCAAAATACCAGGGAAGCATATCGGAAGGGAGGGGCTCCCACTGGTGGAACCTAAGACAATTGGAGCACGGAAATGAACAGTAATGACGGCAATGAGTTAGAATGCATCATACTTTAAAAAAAAAATTCAATGTTTATTTATTTTTGAGAAAGAGAGAGATAGAGCATGAATGGAGGAGGGGCAGAGAGAGAGGGAGACACAGAATCCGAAGCAGCTCCAGGCTCTGAGCTGTCAGCACAGAGCCCGAGGCGGGGCTCAAAGTCATGAACTGCGAGATCATGACCTGAGTAACCCAGGTGCCCCGCACCATAGTTTTTAAAAAGAGTGAGAAAGAAGACCGCATTTCATGCTGGTTTTAGAAAGCAAACAAGAGAAGGGAAATGTCCCCTTTACAGTCGAGTACCAACTAACAAATGTGGGGGGAGTGACAAGAGTTAGGGCATCATAATTCCGCAACCAACATAATAACGAACGATTCATGCAGGAATCACCAGCGGATGCTAAAACCAATGAGGCCAAGTGCACTAGGAAACAGTTTATTTCCATAGTTCCGGTGTACCCCCACCCCCTCCACACACAGACTATTTCCTAACTACCAAGGGCAAGAGTATTTTTATAGTGAAGAAACCTGGCAGCGCCTCCTAGCCAAGCGCTCAAAACACATCACCCACCCGGCGACAAAGGGACTTTCATGCTTTGGGGATGCCTCAGTTGTGCCATATCTTTACCGAAAATATGAGACATTCATCAAAGCATAAAGAAACCATCCGACAAACTCATACTGAAGGACAGTCTACTAAACAACTGACTTGCACTCCTAAAAAATTTCCTTGTCATAAAAGACACAGGACACACCCATCACACCGCAGCATCTTCGCAACAGCCAAATGGAGGAGGAGACCCAGGTGGTCCCGTCCAGCTCCCTGCAGCCACGGGGAAGCGGATGGGGGCCGCCAGCTCTAGGAAAGCCCTGCGAAACCCCACTCCATCCGTTGCTCACGAGCACCCTGTGTGTCTGTCTAGAGCTCCACGTTCTTGAACTTGAGTCCTCACGGCACCCCTGGGAGAGACACAAGCAGTGAGGCCGGATTTCGGAGGAGGGCTCTGCCCGAGGTTGCAACAGCTGTCCAGTTAGCAGTGGACCTCACTCTGGAGCCTCCGAAAAGCCAGACACCTGCTGCCCTGCCCCCCATCCCACCGGCCACGGATATGCAGGTGGCTTCTGAGCAGACACTCTGGGTCACTCCCTGAAGGTGGGGGTGGTGGGGAGACAGCTCGGGGACCAGAGTCCAGCAGCGCCCAGGCTGCCTCCTGCCTGGCTGGCCAATGCCACCCTCTCCATAGGTCGACAGGTGGTTTGAATTTCACCGAGGGCACCTGCGGGCTGCTCCGGGGATCCCGCATGCTTACACATACAGGAGGGGGTGGTCCGGGGTCCTAGGAAGCAGGGATTCCCCCCGGTTTTCTTTTCCTGAAAACACCACACTTCCGGGAAAGCAGGCACTCACCCTGAGCCCACTTATCCCCTTCTCTGCAGGCCCTGGTCCCCTCCGGGCCAGACAGCTGTCTCCCCGCCTCCCTGCACCTCTGTCACCTCGGGAGGCTCCGCACTGGCCGAGCACCATCACAGGCACCGTCTGATACCTGGGCATGCAGGGTCCCCGCTGGGCCTGGCGCTCTGCAACCGCGTGTTTTAATCAGCACGTCAGGGACAACTTCTTCCCGGGGCTGGTCCCCCTCTCCCTACAGGCTGCCTTGTAAAAACGGTACCAGCCTCTTGGTGGGCTCGCCGGGGCCCAGAGGCGCGCGGCCCAACGACATTTAACAGTAAAACTTTCTGAACTCGCAAAACATTGTCCGAGGCCCACCCTCGGCATGTGCAGCAGGGAGATTTCATAACATTTTTATTGTTTTGGAAAGGACTTACTTGACCTCTCTCTGACCTAAAATCAACAGTCAGAAAGCCCGAACTTTCTTTAAACTATTACCTTTCTCCCCCATCCTTGAAGCCTCGGCCCACCTCTCGGCCGGGGACCAGTGGCCAGGCCTGGCGCACCGTGAGGGCCATGGCGACCATTGTGGTCGTCACACTTTTGGTCACAGAAAGGACTGGGGAAGGCGCCTTCTTCGCCCGCACTCAGAGCCTTTCCCCTTCTCTAGTAACACCAGAAAGATTAAAACTTTTAATCCCACCCTGGACCCAAAACTGTTGCTCTTGGCTGGGGAGCAGCAAAGTAAGAGTAATTAATGGAGGGCCGGAGACTTAGGAAAACAACAGCCAGTTTAATAAGGCGAGGAGGGCCCTTTACGAGGGCCGCGGCGCCCCACCCACCCCAGCCCTGCAGAGGGGCCTGTGACCGCGGCTCCCGAGGTTGTGTGGGCCCGGGCAGGGGCTCCCCACGCCGTCCAGCCAAAGACGTAAAACATTTCGTAAACTTTGAGTAGCTAAATGGCAAAACCTCCCATGAAGTCAGGACCCCAGGAAGGAAGGTCAGCTGCGTAAAGTCCATGGAGGGGGTCAGAGGACCCAGGCCCCGCCTGCGAACGGGGCACCTGGCCAGGCCGCATTCTTTACTCTCCCCAGAGCTGGAGCCAGCCATCAGCGGGGGAGACCGGCCCCCCACAATGCTGGTGGCGTGTCCCCTCGGAGGAGCCAGCCTCCTTTTGCGTCTGCATCGTCCCCACCGAGGAAGGCAGACCCATCCCTGAAACCCCTTCTGGGGCCTCGCCGCACCTGGTAAAGGTTTGGATTCATGGTTTTTAAACAGGTGCCTTTAAATGTTAGATCACCTGAGCGCTCCCCATCTTTTCAGTGTGGTCACTGAGCAGATGTGGGGGCAAGAGTGTCTCCTCGGGTGTGTGTGCGCGTCGGAAGACACAGGACCCAGAGCGCAGGCTGGCCCGGGAAGAGAGAAAGGACACTCGGCGTCCTTGATCGCGGGAGCAGGTGGGCGTGGCCGGCTCTGAGGCCACCGGCTTCAGGATGGAAAATCAGGTAGGCAGGACACCTGCCGATAGGTGAGCTGCTCAAGCCCGCAGGAGGCGTCCTCACTGTGGAAGAAAATGAAATCAGACACTTTAAGTCTTGATCGAGGACACGGCTGGAACCGGGAGGAGCCGGAATAAAAGTCAGGCATTCCAGCTCTGAGCCTTAAACTCCTCCTGCTGCCGGGACTTGAGTCTGTAGCAATCCGACCACTGAAATATGGCCATGAACTGGAGAGAAACCCGTACAGTCCCCGGAGCCGCTGTAAAAGTACCTGCCGCCGGGCAGCTCCACCCTGAGATCTCGGGGCTGCATGAAATGGAATATTCAGGTGGTGGATGTCCTGGGCTTGGGTCTCCAGGAATAAAGACGCGCTCAGGCTTCCGAGTTAACGAGGTTAGTGCAGGAGGCACAGGAAGCTGGAAGAAGAGACTGGGCTCTAGCTCAGAGGACTGGACACGCACTAGGGGACCCCTTTCCGGGCCCTGGCCAGCGAGGGCTGACCTTCTCCCCCGGCCTTCGGTCTCGCCACACGGCTTCTGTCTGCCCGTGTGCTTCTGCCTGCTGCTGGCTTGACTGTGTCTTAGTCCCCCACAGAAAGGACTCAACCTCCTCTTTGTCATCCTCCACTGTGCAATGTCCCTGCTGAGCAGAGCTCTCGGGCCAGCCCAGGCCAGAGGTCATCAGGAAGTCTAGCAGGGACGGCGTTGGGTCGGCTGCCTGTCCCTGGTCCAGGTGACTGTGACCAGCGTGATTCGATCACAGGGCCAACACCCTCGGAAGGAAGCTTTGGACAGGGGTAGGCACCCAGAAAGAACGAAAGTGGGGGCTTTAACTTCCCCTGATGGGGACCTTCATCGATCAGCGGTAGGAACAAAAGAGGGCACAAACCTCCACAAAGTGCTGAGCCGCCACTGAGCATTTGAGCAAGAAATGCTCGTTTCTCCATTTACACAAGCTTTGACCGCTCAGCCTTCTCGATGGCTCGCCCTCCTGTGGCAGTTCACAGGGATTCGCTCCCCCTCCCAACGCTCCCAACGTGAGATTATACGACCCCCACGCCGGCTGGCCTCGGGACTCTGTCCTGGACCTGCTCTGGCCCGGGAGATGTAGGCAAAGTGGTGTGGACACAGCCCTCGCAGGCCCGGGTCCTGGTCCCAAGGCAATGGTGACACGGACCAGCAGGTGGAGTGAGAGACTTCCCGTGAGCTCCCAGGCTTGGACGGGGGCTTGCTCGTCACCCGAGCACGACTTCCTGGCCAAGGACCTGGGAAGGGCTCCTTAAGTTCAGCTTTCTTTCATTTGTATTTGCTTTGCACTCATGTTTTCACTCCTTTTCAACCTGCCTCAGTCATTCGTTTCCTGTGCATCTTTGCGAGCAGCGTTGGCTGGTCTGGTTGTTGTATCTGAATTTAACCCCTTTATATTTATAGTGATTCTAACGCGATTGCAGATACTTCTACTATCCGATGTGGTACTTCACTGACCGTGGTTTCCCTTTGCCGCCTCTCATCTTTTTGGCCTTTCCCCAGCAGGATAAAGTTGCTCGAACTGTTCTTGTCTCTGAAATGGTGTGGGGGCCACAGGTTTCATTTCTATTGGTGCAGTGGCTCACCTTCCCGGTCAGCCTACCTTCCTAACTCAAAGTTTCCTAAAGACGTCGATCCTCCTTCTGAATGAGGAAAGATGTTTAGTATATTTTACCACCTGCCATTACTGTCCATAAATGCAAAGAAAGCAAACCGCATTCTTTATTTTAAAATTGTTAATGTTTATTTATTTTTGAGAGAGAGAGAGGCAGAGCAGAGCTGGGAGGGGCAGAGAGAGAGGGAGACACAGAATCCGAAGCAGCTCCAGGCTCCGAGCTGTCAGCACAGAGCCCAACGCGGGGCTCGAACTCATGAGCTGAGAGATCATGACCCGAGGCGAGGTCGGAGGCTCAACCAGCTGAGCCCTCCGGGCGCCCCGCAAGCAAACAGCATTCTTACTTGAGCTGCACTTTTATGGATATGCAGTTGGTCCAGAGAGGGCGTATCTTCACCCATCTTGCTGGGCACCCAGAGTGCCTTCTGTCTGAGGATTCGTGTCTCCCTCAGTGCTGGGTCGTTCTTGGCGCTGAATGATGCTAAACATGATATTGCTCCTCCCCTTTTCTGTCTGCTCTTCCCTCGGGACCTCCTCCTGTGAGGGCTACACCTGCCCACTGGTGCCACAGCCCCTCGCGGCTCCGGCGCTGTGGCTTCCTTTCCGCCTCTGTGTTCACGTGCCTCGCCCTTGGTGAACTCCTGTGCCCACCTTCCAATTCACCTGCTGACTCTTGGCTTCTTTCCTATTTCTGTGACCATCTTGTTGTGTCCAGATTTTTAATTAGATGGCATCCACTTCTATCAATTCCGATGTTTTTCCTACTAATATCAGCTCGTAGCTTATCACTCTTTTTAAGCTATGACTTGCCCTGTTTTTTTGAGATGCTAAGATCTCAGGGCACCTGGGTCGCTCAGTCAGTTAAATGTCTGACCCTTGATGTAGGCTCGGGTCATGATCTCACAGTTTGTGGGCTTGAGCCCCGAGTTGGACTCCGTGCTGACAGGACGGAACCTGCTTGAGATTCTCTCTCTCCCTCTCTCTCTGCCCCTCCCCTGCTCACGCTTGCTGTCTCTCAAAATAAATTAACGTTAAAAAAAAAACTTATCTTAAGCTTGCTCTAGTGAATTGAACAAGGAATGGCCCTGCAGGTTTTATTTTATTTGGCTACATACTGTTTTCTGGTGTTCGTTTACCCAACAGATTTGTGTGTTGAGATTTCTGGATACGTTTTGGGTGGAAGTTTCCTTTCTCTCAGTCTCTCGCCTTCCTTCTCACCGACCCTGCTTCCCCTGACCTCTCTCTTTCTTCTCTCTTTCCCCTTTTCCCTTCTCTTTCCTTCCTTCTCTCCCCGACCACACCCTGTCTGCCTAGAGGTTTTCCAGGTCCCCACACCGCCTCTGGGGACCCCCTCCCACAGCCGGGTGTCTGAGCTCTGGTCCTGCAGCACACAGGGCATGTCCCAGGGACAGTCGCTCTGCAGGCAGCGCCCAGCCCCGCTCCTGGGTGTGAGGCCGCTCCCCACACCTTCCTGGTCCTCGGCTCTGTTGAAGCCCAAGCCCCAGCCTCCGGGTGGGGGGCAGTGAGCCAGCCTTGCTCTGCCAGCCTCGTTAGGTGGGGCTCTTGCAGTCACTGTCACCACCCTGTCGATTCCGGACCCGGTGCCCACCTGACACCCCACTCAGTGCTTTGTGTCTGTGTCTGTGTCTGTCTTGAGTTGTTTGTCTTGTTTTGTCATGTGACTACAACTTCTTACAGGATCTTTTATCTACTGTTGTTCTGCATTTGGACCAGAGAAGAGGCCTCAAAGCACAGCCCTACGAGGCCACGTTGTCCAGAAGTCCAGAAGGTTCCTTTCTTTATTTCCTTAAATCAATTTAAATCCAACTTTGAGCCCCACCCTGTGGGGCTGGCGGAAAACGCAGCCCCCTCCTCTCCTAGAGGCACTCCAGAATCCAGAAGCTTCCGCGGCACCCAGAAGAGCTTGGAGGGCCTTGAGCCGCCGCCCCCCAACCCGCAGCGGCTGCTTACCGCATCCTTCTTCTGCCCTAAGGTTCACAGCCATTCCTGAGCCCTTCTCGGTGCTCAGGAATGCTCGCCGAAGAAAAGGACCTCGGTGCCCGGGCTGGTGTCCCTGGGGGCACAGCGAGGTCAGGCCTCTGAGCTCCCTCCCTCCCGGACTCTGCTGTAGGGTTCTGCTCGGATCCTGGGCCCACTGGGACCACCAGTCTCCTCCTCCCAATCCCGGGGAATCAGTGTCCTTCCTCCTCCGTCTCTGGGTTTGGCGTTTTATTAAATAGGTTTAGGTTTTTACAAAAGACAGAAAGGGCCTTTGGCTTCGAGCTGCTTTGGCTTTCTGCCTGGAAAAAAAGATCCCTGAGGCAAAAAAAAAAAAAAAATTACAAAGAGCAGGGTGATCCGCTTGAAATTGGATGAGGGAGCGAAATACAGAAAGCACAGTAAAGATTAATATCCCACCCGAATTATCCCATCACGGGTCCTGTGAGAGCGGCCATTGTGAGGAGTGACAATTCTTGCGGGGAAAATCTGACAGTCACCGCTCAGAAGTCCAGAAGCTCAGGAAGGTGGGGACACTCGGTGCAAAGGGCCACAACCCACCCAACTGAGGGGGGCCTGAGGCACCACACCGCAGCTCAGAGCGATGACCTCCAGTTACCGACAAGATCACAAAATGGGGGCTGTCTTTGAAATTGTCTTCTGTTTAGTAAGTTGGGGGAGGGTGTGCATAGGGTTTAGAATCCTTGTCTTCAAAACAGGATTGTTCCCATATGCTGTCTCTTAAAGAGGTGAGTGCCAACAATCTGGAAAATTCCTGGAAACGCCATAGCTTGCAGCAATGCCGGAACTGGGTCTGTCCCACCGCCTTACAGCTTGCTTGTACCGTGTCCTCACCGGCTCGCTGGGGACGCCCGGCAAGCCTGTCCCCTTGTGCACCTGACTGCACGCGTCTGTAAGGTTTAGTGGGTGAATGGTGGCACCTCCAAGAGCTGCGTCCACCAGGAACATTGGATTGTGATCGTCGATGGGCCTTTGTAGATACAAATAAGGGGCTTGAGAAGAAATCTTTCCGGTTTGAGGTGGGCCCTCAATCCAGCCATGAGTGTCCCTCGAACAGAAGGGAAGAGGAGAAGACACAGAGACACGGTCAGGAGGCTGAGGAAGAGACGGATCCCAGGCCGCGTCTGCGGCACCATCACCGAGGATGACCAGCGACACCTCAAGCTGGAGAGGCCCGGCGTGGCTTCTCCCTCAGAGCCTCCGGAAGCCATCGGCTGTGCCAACACCATGATTTTGGACTTCGAGGCTGCAGACCGGTGGGAGCCTAATTTTCTGCTCTTGAAATTGGCCCGGTTTGCAGTAGTTTGTTATGGAATCACGTAGAAGAGGAACACAGGAGGTGGAAATGAGCAGCCTCAAAGATTTCTTGCAGATCCGCAGTCCGGACTGGGACATGGGGGGCCGTGAAGATGGGGACGGCTCTCAAGGACACCACAGATACTGCCGCCCTCTTCCTTCCCGCCCGTCTGGACTCCGAACTGGCTGGGGGCAGAGACTGCACCAGGAAACAGCTGTGGCCAAGGAAGCGCATGGGAGAAAGGGCTGTGGGCTTCGAGCATGTTCCCCAGGAGAAGAGGAGTTGACAGTTCATGCTGAGTGACCTCCAGAGCTGAAGGCTTCTCGTTTGGATAAGACATTAATCTTCCGTTCGTTCGGTAGTTCTAGAGGAAACACTAGAAGGAGGCTCGGATTTTGGTTCCCTGTAAGATAGTTTCCTATCGGGGACGGGGCTGCGGTCCCCTCCCTGGACAGCCACCATGAGGGAAAGGGGGGCCCTCAGCCTCCGAGCAGGGCTGGGGCGTCTCTGCCAGCGGGTACTTGGACTAGGTGACCACGATGCCCCCAAAATGTGAGTTCCTAAAAGCCCTTTCTTCCTGATGAGGCCCCACCAGCGCTAATCCCGCCATGAAACCGGAAATCCCCAGCTGACGGGGCCCAGGAATGTGCATTTTTACAAAGAGCAGTGTGTCACCTTGGAGATAGCCAGCACCCGGGTGCTCCCTGAGCTGGGCACACCCGGACCGAAACCAACAACAGCCCCAGGGGCAGCCAGACCTGGCAGAGGGCACCCCCAGGACCCTCTGCCCAGACGTGAGAGCGTCTCCCCTTCCCCGCCATGGGGTAGCGGCCACCCCTTCAATAAGTGCCACCCTCCATCTGCCGTTTCCAGTTTCTGGAGCTTGGCCGAGATTAATAATAGGAGACAATGTCTCCTAACAGACGCCCTGCTCTCCTCTTCCCGATTTTCCTGAGACTGGCCTCCTCCAGGACCTTTCCCAGCTGCCTCTCCTGCCATCTTGGTGGCTGTTTCCTTGTTTCGCTGAACCCCCGACATCTGTAAATGTGCTTGTGTGTTTGTCACCCGGTCTCTGTCTCTGTCACTCAGACTGCAGCCTCCCTGACAGCGGAACTCTGTCGTGCTCACTCTTACGGCTCGGTCCTTCCCGTGGGCGCCGACGCTCCGTAGGGCTTATGTCCGTGAAGATCAGGTTTAGCTACAAATCTCAGGGGCCCCCAGTGAGCACGGCTTCCTGCACACGGCGGGACCTCTCAAGAGAGCACTCCAGGGGTGGGCAGGTCGGGTGGCTCTGCTCCACGCGGTCATCCGGGATCCAGGCTCCTTCCTCCCCCTGCCGCACCATCACCAGGCGGCCCTCGTGGGCTAGGATGGTGACCAATTTATGAGCAGTCTGTCCCAGGGGCAGACAGCAGGACGGGGAACAGTGGACCTAGAGCACACAGCCACCTCCCTTGAGGACACTTCTAACTAGTGTCACGTAGCACTGCCACGGACATCCTATCGGCGGGGCCCTAGTCACGTGGCCACACGTAGCTGCACGGTGGGGCGAGAAGTGTGGCTTCATGGTAGCCACCCATTTCTAGTAAATATGGGGACAGCTGGCAGTCTCTGCGTTGGCCCTCGATAATCATTCCTCGAATAAAGAAGTGGATCGGAATTTCCAGATTACATTCTTCGTTGTCGGGGAGCGGGCGCTGCTGTTTATTGGCCTGCTCTCTCGGCACATGGTTTGTCCAGCCCGGGGATGGCAAATCCCTCAGAACAGAGATGCCTTTCCTCTCTCCCCTCCTATTTTCTTTCTTCTTCTTTCTTTTACTTCCCCTTCCGTCAGCACACAGTAGGTTGCTGTAAATGTGTGATGTTAGTGGTGACGGTGGAGGGGTAGCGATGCTTTTCCCCTAGAGTTTGCTGGGAGCTTTCATCTGCCTTGAATGGTTTCCAGATGGGCTTTCGCTGTTCTGTAAAGTCCCGGATAAATACCCTGGGGGAGCAGGGCGGGGCTGCCAGCCGCTCCCATCGGGAGGACTTTGTATCATGGCAACTCTTCTCCATTAATCACTGAATCAATAAACAGATGCTCTGGGTAGAAACAGCCCCGCTCCGAATGCTTTCCTGCATATACGGGAAATGAGAGCCCCCGGGCCCCAGAGCGACCCGCTCCAGTTACGAAATATTCCCTCCTCCCTGCTCTCGCTCCCGATGCTCCTCATCCTCCCTACGGCCATTTCTTCTGCTTTTCACGAGCCATCCCCTTTCCAAGCAGACTCATGAACGTGCCCTCCAGAGGGCTTCTTGGTCCATGATGTTCTGGTGGGATGTGAGCAGGTTTGCACTTTTATTGTCCATATGAATAACACATACATGCTCTGTAAGTTTTCAAGATAAGGAGCGATTCTTCATGTCTCCGTCCAAGGTCGCACTGTTGCCTCTGACATCAACAAAGGGTCAGGAGCCCCAGCGGGACAGATCTGCTGAAGCTCGAGGATGTTGCCCTTTTTCTGCCTCGTGCCCTTGCTCCCCAGCTCCCAGGTTCTCCGGGTCTCCCTTCTCCGTCCTGTTCCCCAGGCAGCGCCTTGGCCTGTCCTGCTGCCGGGAATCCCTCCACGGCCCTCGCTGGTGTCCTGCCGAGGCCAACCGGGGCCCCCCCGCCCTGAGGCAGCGTGTGTCTGGAACTCCCGCTTTGTCTGTTACGTGTCAGGCATGGTGCTGGGCCCGGGACACCGCGGCAAACACACTGGAGGCAGCTTCGGCCCTCCTGGCTCCCACAGTCCCGTGGGGAGGACAGATGTTCACCAAGCAAAACACAGAAACGTACACCAACTGCTTTCACGAGAGGGAGCACGTCTCACTTCAGCCGGGGGTGTGGCTGCAGGAAGGCCTCAGATGACACTGAATCTGACCTCCCAGTGTTGAGCAGGCAAAGGGGGTGATGGGGCTGGGTTGGCGGTGCTTCCGTGTGCGGGGCCCAAGGGGAGAGCCCAGAGCTGGCCCCGTGGCTGGTGCTTGGTGGTGGCCGCGGGCTGACTACCAGTGGCTGGCATGGGCAGGGCCTCGTGGACACCCGGAAGTTTCCTCTGGGCGGATGGGAAGCCAGTCGTGGATCACCGAGCAGAGGAGGAACAAGGCCTGGTTGGCATCTGTCTGGATATCATCCAGTGACATGCCTATGAGTGCGGTCACACGCGAGCAGGTGCCAGGCAGCGGGAGGAGCGGCCATGCCCAGAAGAGCCCAGGACAGGACACACTGGGTGGATGGAGACCCGGTCGGGCGAAGGGTGCCTGCTGATATTGAAGGAAGGGTGCTTCACGATCGACCCCACAGGTCCCGGCGTCTCCCAGAGCTCACCCCCGGACTAAGGGGCAGCTCTGAGGACTGCTGATCAGCTGGCCACCCGCCCCTGTCAGGAGGACGAGGAAGACGTAGGCCAGCTTGGGCCACGGCCCGGGACGGGGTGCCTCCCACGTGGGGCCAGTGTGAGCCGTGGGCAATGACGTTTCGCCGCTTTTCCTTGAAAGTCTCTGTTGAGCACAGGGCGGTTTCCAAGAGCTCACGGGAAGTCTTTTTATATCTCGCTCTCGGAACCTAGTGTCATCGGGGCTGGAACGACACTCTGGAAAGACAAGCAGTCTCGGGGTTCAGCGCCTCGCTTCCCGCGGGGGGGTGGGGGTGGACAGCTGCCTCCGTTCATTCCCTCACTGAGCCCAGAGCCCACAGCCCTGCACATCCCATGTGGTGAGTGAGCACCAGACGCTCGGGGCAGGGCCCCCGGCCCGGGGCAAGCGCCACTGTCTTCGGTTTTGTACGGGGAGGGGGGGGCTCCTTTTCCTGGTTTTTAAAAGTCACACAGACCCAGCATTGTTCCTCCCTGTCTGTCACCGAGTCTGCAAATCATGCCAGCACTTAGCTGCTAGTTTTACTTTAGTTGGACATAAGAGGTTTTTGTTCACTTCCACCTAAGCGAATATAGCAATACTTTCTTTTAGAGAGAATCTTGGGGGACTTTTTCTGCTCTGATATCAGATAAATATTCACATGCATTTTCTTCCAGTCATTTTAGAGTCTGTGTTTGTGACATAGGCCAGCTTTTGTTTTCTCGTGAGTCTATCAAACCCTAGAATGAGACACGCTCTGACCCGTCGCTGGACTTTCTTGCATGTTCCAGAGACCCCGCTCGGTAATTATGTGCTAGCACCACCCGGTTTTAACTACGATAGTTTCGTAATGTATTTTCAATACACAGATTTCAAATTTCTCGTCCCTGATCATCTGAACTTAAAAAAAAAGTTATGGCTCCCCTTTTCCATTTTTCATCCCAGCGGGCGTGGGATCCTTCAGAAGTATTTTATAAGGTTTCTTGTAAAAAAAAAAAAAAAGTTCTATGAGACTTTATTGAAATTTAATGAAACATATAAATCAAGAGGCTCAGAGGCATTTTGCATCTTTATAATGAAGATTTTTCACATCTAAGAACATGATCTGTTTCTCCACTTACTAAATTTTTATTTTATATCCTTCATGAAAACACTGTGGTTTTCTACTTTAAGGATCTTTGTCTTTCTGATGGAATGAATTCATAAATTTGAAACTTTTTGTTGTTACTGCTGCCTAGATAATTTTTCATTGCATATTACAAATGTTTTTCACAAGATAAAGACAGCAAATGATTTTTTAAGGTTACATTCATTTTTATTAGAAATTGGTTGGGTTATCTTTTTATAGAGAAACCAGAGTTTGTAATTTAAAAAAATTTTAATGTTTATTTATTTTTGAGAGACAGAGACAGAGCGCAAGTGGGGGAGGTGCAGAGAGAGAGGGAGACACAGAATCCGAAACAGCTCCAGGCTCTGAGCTGTCGGCACAGAGCCTGACGCGGGGCTCGAACTCATGGACCGCCAGATCGTGACCTGAGCTGAAATCGGAGCTTAATCGACTGAGCCGCCCAGGCGCCCCTAGAGTTTGTAATTTTTTATTCAACTTGATTTAAAGCTTGTACACCATAAAGTGGACCCATTTAAGTTGTCCGTTCCAGTGAGCTTTGACAAATGCATACATCACATGTTCGTTGAAATGCTTTGTAATCCCAGCCCATCTCCCGGCCCAGACAATGACGGGCCTGGCTTCTCTCTCTGTAGATTAGACCTGCTGCTTCTGGAAAGTTCATATAAGCGGAGTGCCAGCATGTCCGAAGAGTCCACAGTCTTTGCCCTGATATCGCGCGGACCGTATCTCGGTCATCAGTCGAGGCTTGGACCTGGGTGTGAGCCCCAGACCTTCCTCAGCTCGGCCTCTTCCTCTGGCGTTTAATTATCGCCTTTCCCCCCGTCTGTTCCTTCCTCGTTCTTCGCATCCCAGACCTCGTGTTTCCCTTCAGTGCTCTCGCCACTTCACCTTCCCGCTTTGTCTGTGGGGAACTTTCTGGTCGTCCCTCCCCCGGGGACGCGAGGCCGGGTCTGCGTCACTGCCTCTCTTCTTCAGTCGTCTGCTGGGCGTTTCAGTGTGGAGTCACGTTCGTAAGCTTTTGGGATTCTTTTCAGCGCTGGAACCTGGACCTTCCTGCGTGCCCTCGGCCACCTTGCCTTCAGGTTCGTCTGGCTCCTCCCCGATATTTCACTGGCCAAGTTTGGATGGTTCGCTCCGATAGCCTCCTCCTATGGCTGAGCTCTCCCCACTCACACCCCTTCCCACGGGGCAGCTCTGTCCTTTCCGCTTGTCAGGAATTCGGGGCTCAGCTCTGCTGCCAGGAGAGCAGGGAGGATATCCAACAGGTGGGAAGAGCAAAGGGCTCTCCCTCCCCGCGGCCCTCAGCCCTTCCTGGGCGCCTGGAGGACGTCTCCCTGCCGTCTCCACATCAAGGGGAGTCGAGGGGAGAGAAAACCCAACGCGCAAGTCAGCTCCCCCTGGATCCTGCTGCATGGGCTCCCGGCCTCCCCCTCAGGCCAGCTTTCCTCAGTTTATCCCCTGGGCCCTGACCCTGCCAGCTGACCCCAGCTCGCAGGGGTCAGTGTGTCCACCCAGCCGCCCGGGGCCCAGCAGTCTCCGGACTCTGCGGAGGGGCTGGGAGGGGAGAGGGGCCAGCTCAGGCCTCGGCGCCCCCAACACCCCCTGTCTTCCTCTCCACCACTGGGGTGAGCTGACACACTTTTCTTTCATAAAATACAAGTGTTCTCTGTCTGCCGGCCTTTCCTACATGACCAGTGGCCAACAGCTGTATGCTATTCGCAGATACTTTTTGGAAAACTAAACACAATCTGCCTTTCAGGGTAAAGCTGACATTTTATTAAAGGATGAAAAAGTGGCTTCTTCTCCTGATTCTTTCAAGAAAATGATTCTATGGAGATTGTATATTGAACACCAGTGTTTGTGCACTTTTTCACTGTTCTGTACTCTTGTGACTTAAAACAGTATTTGTCATCTACAAGACTCTTATATCTGGACATTTTAAAAACTCAAGGACAGAATTTTCTAACCCATTTGAAAACTCTTCCAAATGACATGATCTAGTGAGCTCTAAGCCCATTGGCTAAAAAAATTTTTTAAATACAACTCCTCCCAATTTGCAAGAGAAATTATCAGCATCGGGGAACGTGGACACTGACTAGGCAAAATTTTACCCAAGATCTCTGCATCATTAGTGGATGGGATTCAAAACTGTGCGATTCAGGGACGCTTAACCGACTCAGCCACCCAGGCGCCCCAAGGGCTGGCTGCTTTTCTTCCGGAGATTTCGTTCTGTGCATGTGTGGCTTGGTCACAGAGTGGTTGGGCCCTCTCACTGGTGTCCCTTTAAGCCGACCTTTGCTGCTTTAGCCTCAAGCTGGGAAAATGCCTCTGGGTTGTTTCTGACCATCCTTCCCGCCCTGCTCTTCCGATCTCTTCCCCAGGACCCCTCCCCTGGAGCCTTAGCAGGGAGAGCACAGGCTTGGGAGGGTGATGAGGGGAGTCACAGAGAGACTGTGTGTGGCCGGCCCAGGTGGCTCTGGCCTGCAGGTGCCTTCAGAGGGACTTGGTGGGGGTGGGGCAGTGGCCAGCCTGGACTTGGGAGGAGTGGGTGGGCACGGGTGGGAAAGGCTCATGGGCAGAGCTTGGCACACCTGCACCAGGGCAGCCAGAATCCAGGGCCAAAGGGATCACCAACCCCAGGCCCCCAACAGCCTAGACTCGAACCCTCTGACAGCCAAGCACAGCGTCCTCCAGGGCTTGGGGACAGCCAGAATGGAGAGGCCACACGGTGAGCCACAAATTCCTGCAAGTACCACACTGCATCAGCTGTGACCCCTGTAGACCATGTGCCGGGGCTGAGCCAGGCCACTCGCCCTCCCAGCTGTGGAAAGAGGAGAGCAATGCAGGCCAGTTACCACTGGGCCACTGACCATGGTGAGCTAGGTGCTGCTGGGTACTGCCAGCTGCTGCCTGGTGCTGTGGGTGCTGCTGGGTGCTGTGGGTGCTGCCGGGTACTGCTGCGTCTTTCTAGGTGCTGCTAGGTGCTGCTGGGTTCTGCTGGGTTCTTCTGGGTGCTGCTGGGTCCTTCTGGGTACTGCTGGGTGCTGCTGGGTCCTGCTGGGTACTTCTAGGTGCTGCTGGGTGCTGCTGGGTGCTGCTGGGTTCCACTAAATAGTGCCAGGTGCACGCAGGGACTTCTGGTGCTGATACTGTCGGGCACTACCAGGTGCGGCCAGGTGTGTGGCCAGATTCCGGTGATTTAAAAGGCAGCACACCTGCCAGGGCGTCAGGCTTGGTCCCAACAGAAGCAGCTTCTGGGACCTGGTCGTCTGCAGGCCTGTGACACGTCAGCTCCCACACGCCGCCTGTCCTCCAGCTGGCGCACCTGGGCAGCAAGGCTCGGCAGACCACTCTCTGCCACGCCAGGCCCCACAGAGCACTGTCCCCGGAGATGCTGGGGGAGGGTCCCCTTAGCAGGGAGGGTGGTGGGAGGGCCAGTTCTTGGTCAAGTCAGTTCAGGGGACGCCTCCCACCGTGTCCCTGGGCGGCTCCCCGGGCTCGCTGCGCCGAACGTCCTGGGAAACATGGCCGCACGTCACCTAGACCACTCGGTGCAGCGCATCGCAGACTGTCTGGACACACTTGCTTTGCAGCCAAGCCTCTGACACCCCGGTGGGCTCGGGGGGCCCAGGGCTAACACTCTGGCAGGCAGGTGGCTCAGGGAGCCCCATCTGGAGAACCCTCGGTGGGCGTCTGTCTTGGGGGAGAACCGTGTCCAACACCTTGAGAAGACCAGGCGGCCAGGGTGACATCTACCTTCACAGGTGCAGTGGACGTGGTGTCATTTCATTAACAATGTCTGTCCCCGAGCTGACTTGCTACCTTGTGTGGGCGCGCTCACAGCCATTTCTCCCCGAGACACAGAGACAGAGACATAGAGAGACAGACAGAGACAGAGGCCAACAGAGAGATGGAGAAGACAGTGCTGTGAACTCGGCTAGGATGCAGGCACCTGACTCCCAGGGAAGGTTTAGTGATGCTCTAAGTATCCGTGTGCCTCTGGCTGCGACCTTGGCCTACACGCCCGGAGGCACACAGACCACCCGCCCATGCCCCTACAGTCTCACCTACCCAGAGAGCATCTCTCCGTTTCTCTTTCCTCATGAGGAAATCTGGCACATTCCTCTGGTCAAGTTCAACCATCTGACCATTTTCAGGGACCAAATCAGGTGGGACCTGCTCCCCAGGCCCCCGACTGGCCCCTACTGTCACCCAGAGCCCGCCTGGGAGACCAGGGATCAGGACCTGCACCCCCAGAGCAGCAATGCATTGTCCGTCATGATGCGCCACAAAGTGGGGGGAGGCTGGAGGGAGGGCGCCCAGGTGAGCCCCAAGGACCAGGTGGCCTTGGCGGAGGCTGGTCTGCGGCCTGTGCAGGTGGCCATTCCGTTAGAGGGAACAGGCTGAGTCTGAGGAGGACAGTGGCAGGGGCTGCACGCTGGAGGGGAGGGGGACACGCTGGGAACGGGGTTGGCCCCACGGTGATGGTAACCGGGGCTCAGCACCCCCTGTGCTTCTGACGCGCAGGGGGGCCGAGCCAGAGCTTCCGTGGGACGCAAACCGGAATCCTGCATTGGGCACGTGTGGCCGAGCCGGGCAGACGGCGGGCACGCACTGAGCCCCCAGACGCCTTGGACTCCCCACTGCAGAGCCTGGCCTTGTCATCACGGGCAAAGCTCAACTGAGGAAAGAAAATTTCTGGAACAGAGAGGGGCCCACGGGAGCCACTCCCGGGGAAGACCCACCGGGGCCGGGACAAGGCGGGAGCGGCTGGGGGCCAGCGCAGAGGCTGGTCCTGACGCCGGGGAGGCCGCCCGCCACCCTGGGGCTCCGCGGCGGGCGTGGCTCCGAAACAACCCCTTCGTCTCGCCTCCTCCTCCGAGCAGCCCATCGCAGCCAACACAGGTTTGTTAATCTGGAACCACTTTAATCTGCTCGGCAAAGTATTCCCACCTCTGGGACTTGGATGACTCAGAAAAGAGGCAGACTAAGCATTTGACTTATGGGGGCAAATCCAAACACACATAACTTTTCTGCTAAAATCGGGGCTGGAGGAGGATTATATGTGACCTCAAAGTAGCTTCAATTTATTCCTAAAGAACAGACACTTATTTGGCCGTTTTTAGAGTCTTTTTCTGAAAAACAAGAAACTTGTATGCACGTAAAGGTTTAGCGAGAAGTTCCCCCCAGGGTTCCCAAAGCGGGAAACTGGAAACAACTTACGTTTTCAGCTCTGAAGGAGTGAGGCACAAAGCACTGTACGTCGGTGCAAAGAAGTGTCACACAGCCGTTAAAAACCGCCAGCGGCTGTTCCGGAACCAGACACCCTCCGAACGTCCCAGTAAACGCACTCATGCACAGCGGCCAGGCCAGGAGCTCTCGCCCCCGGTGCCCGGGCCCCCCATGGCTGCCAGCCCCCTGTCGCCCTCAGTAACGTGTGCACCTCGACCTTCCGATCAAGGCTCCTTTTTCAGCAACGGTTCTGCCGAGGTGGGAAAATGCCTGTCGGGACCGGCTGGTGAGGTGGGAAGGGCCCTGGACCCGGAGTCGGGAGGCCCGAGCTCCAAGCTGGCAGAGGGACCGTGGGCCGGTCACCGCCCTGGGGAGCCTTCGCTGCTACATAGTGCTGAACTCGGGGGCCGCAGGTGTGGGGCCACGTCACAACCACAGATCGAGGTAGAACAAGAGCCTGGGGACCCTCTTGTGTTGGTGAGAGTTTGGGCCGCGTTCCGGTGGTAACCATGGGGACAGGTGCTGCAGGAGAGCGCCACCTTGGCGGCGGGTGTGGGGGAGGGGCGGTTTGTGTCACGTCCGTGCGGACGGCGGCCAGGCGCACCGGGGAAGATGCACGTCACGGTGCTCCCACACGGCTGCGGAGGCCAGGTGCTGACCTCCCTCCCCTCCCATTTAGGGCTCTTCCAGGCCCTGGCGGGGCCCACGCACGTCCCTCCTCCCTGCGGGCAGGGACGTCGCACTCACAAGTGGAAGAGAATTTTAAGAACTCGCATTAAATGCCTTTACACCCACCTCCTTCCCACGGACTTCCCGCCTTCCTCGCAGTGACAGAGTCCAGGCCGGCGGCCGAACCCCGCCGCCCCCTCCCAGCCACGCCGAGGGCCCAGCGTGCTGGCCTGTCCCCCACAGCCGCTCCCCTGCCCTCCCTCGCTCTCCCGCACCCTCTCCCTCCCAGGAGGAGATCTGGCCCTGCTCTCGAATGTTGCTTTTCTGCAAGGATGTCAGAAATCTGGCTGGAGGTCCCCGCAGCCTCCCTCGCCTCCTGCCCCTGCCCACGCCAGCATTCCGTCACCTCGGGAACATCCGGCTCCATGCACAGGGCCAGGCGCAGGCGGGCCGTCTGTCCAGGCACCGCATCCTCTAGACCGAACGCCGGGGCACAGGAAGAGCCCCGCCCACAGTATCTGCGTGAACCTGGGGTTTGGCCACGGGCGGCATCCCTGCCGCGCCCCCGAGGCCACCTCATCCGATTATCCAGTCACGGGAGATTCTGATCTAATCATACAGCCAGGCCGCCCTCTCTCTCGGCGCTGGGTCTGCTGGGCTGTGAGGCCATCACCCGGCCTGCCCTGCAGGGGTGAGGCTCACCAGTATGGATCCCAGAAACACCTCAGGGCCTCATGACGGCCCCCAGGGAAGGTCTTCACTGACAGGGACCCCTGTGCAGAGGGACGGACCCCGCAGACAGGGCACCCCCAGCCTCCAGGAGCAAACGGCGCAGCAGTGGGGGCCAGCAGAGGTCTATGTGCTCAGTGTCTGAGAGTCCAGGGGTGGGGCCCGCAGAGGTGCTGTGTGCTCGGTGCCCGAGAGTCCAGAGGTGGGGCCCGCAGAGGTGCTGTGTGCTTGGTGCCTGAGAGTCCAGAGGTGGGGGCCCGAAGAGGTGCTGTGTGCTCGGTGCCCGAGAGTCCAGGGGTGGGGCCCGCAGAGGTGCTGTGTGCTTGGTGCCTGAGAGTCCAGAGGTGGGGGCTTGCAGAGGTGCTGTGTGCTCGGTGCCCGAGAGTCCAGAGGTGGGGCCCGCAGAGGTGCTGTGTGCTCGGTGCCCGAGAGTCCAGACGTGGGGGCCCGAAGGTGCTGTGTGCTCGGTGCCCGAGAGTCCAGACGTGGGGGCCCGAAGGTGCTGTGTGCTCGGTGCCCGAGAGTCCAGACGTGGGGCCCTCCAAGGCCTGGATGGCTCCTGCCCGCCGGCAAGGGTGACCAGCTGCCGTCGCACGCGCCCACAGAGCCGGCACCGGGCACTGAGTGGGTGTGACCACGGTCCCTGAGGGGGACGGGGAGCGGTCCCTTCCACTGACTGACGGGGAGCGAATCGCCATGGCAGGAAGGACGGGAGACTAGATTCAAAGCCAGACTGGGTCTGCCCCCAGGCCACACAGGAAGGAGGTCGGGAGCATCTCAGGTCGTGTCCCCAAATGTCCATCGGGGCTTTTTCTGAGTCCCACCCTTGCCCTAGGGAGACCCCCAGTCCCCACCGAGGAGAAACAAGGGCCCAAATAAACCAGGAATGCCTCCCCTCCCTGCCTTCAGCCGGGATTTCTGCTCTAAAGTGGGGTGGGGGCAGGGCGAGGAGGTTTAAGTGGGGCGGGGGGCAGTGGGGAGAGATGGAGAAGACGGGCTGGGGGTGGGGGTGCACGCACGAGAGCATCTGTCCCCGGGCACGGAGCTACCCTCCTTGGGGACCGCACACAAGCCTCTCCCTGTGGACTATCCATCTCCAAAGGCCCTGGAAGGGGGTGAGAAATTCGGGGGCCCCTCGTGCGGATGAGGGACAGAGAGAAAGCTGGCGGGCGGGCTAGCAGCCCTTTGGGGGTGTCCCACTCCCCCAGCGCCAGGGCTCGTGCCGAGGATGTCATGGCTGCACACACGTGCATGGGCAATCATACGTGCACGAGCACACACGCTTACACACGGAGATGCAGGCGCACGGGCACTGCCACACGCGTGCCCACACAACCATGTATGTGTGCGTGTGCGCACGCATGCACACTCTTCAGAACATCATAGTTCTCAGAAAGCAAACCTTTTCGATCAAAGCCCCCGCACGCCCACCCCACCCGCCCCACCTCCCTGCCTCCTTCCCACGCTGATTTACCGCCCCCCGGACAGTTCCCTGCAGAGCATGAGGAAGCCCAGACTCCCTCTATTTCCTCATGGACCTCACTTCCTTGCCAGGAAAGTTCAAGGTTGGGTCAGATGCTTCCCCTTTGCACTGCGAGCTGCGTTTTCCCAGCCCCCTGCCAAGCCGGGTCCAGGGTGTCCCTTCAGGGGAAGGCAGAAGGGACAGGATCCCGGGGGGCGGGGGGGGGCACGCCCTGCCAGGTGGCTCCCTGTGCGGTGCCGAGTTAACCCTGCACATCCGGGCAGCAGAGTTCTGTCGCCACGCGCAAGGCGCACCTGGGCCGGCGTCAGCTGTGCGGGCGGGGCAGGGCTTGGGAGGAGGGCTCGGTCTGTGAGTCAGTCAGCAAGCACATCTGGAGTTCCTTGTGTCAGCCCGGGCTGGGCTCTGGGCACGAAGGGGGACAGGCCATGTGGCCCTGACCTCAGGAGGCATCCAATCTGCCTGGGGCCTCTCGTGGTGGCCCCTGCCTGCCTCCCCCCACAGGGCAGCCTCCCGGGCTCGGTTCTTCCCGCACCTGGTCGCTCCCTGACCTGGTGGCGTCCCGGGGGCTCTGAGTCCATCTCCGCACAGCTGTCCCCGGACCCCAGGGACCTCCGGCTCCCAGGAAGCCTCTGCAGGCGCTCCTGCACCTTCCCGAGGGGAAACGTTTTCCAGGGAACGTCCTCAGATGCAGAATCCCAGAGGATCGCCACCCGGCCGCAGGCTGGTTGGATTTTGCGCATGAATTTGGACAAACGCTATCTAGGGTCCAGTCCCAGCCCTGCCATCACTGACATTGGTTGTGTTTTAACTGATAACTTTGTTTCTTATAAGAAAGCAAGGTGCATCTCGGTGAGAATCCACGAAGCACGATTCGACAGGTGAGACTGGAGACACCCGAGTACCCACGATCTGCACGCAGAGGCACAGAGGTCGTTTTTCCTTACTTTCCTCCTGTTTCCACAGTGTGGGGCTGTGGACGCCCTGGTGAGTGGTACAGCCAGGAGCAGGGACGGGGATGGTGGGCTGAGTCCTTGTGTCCCTTTTCCATCCCCTCCCCTCCGAGCCCCACTGAGATGGCAGAAAGGTGACCGACATAACGGGCCCCTGGCTAGGCTGGAAAAATCTCCCCACACCAGGGATGGCGAGGAATTTCTACCAATAAGAGTACGTGGCACCAACGTGGAAGAGAATCCAGAGAAGGTGGCCGACCAGCCACCTGGGTCCACGAGACCCAGGAGCCCCTGGAAACCACCTGACAGGGGGAGACATGGGGGCCATAGGAGCCGCACTCGCTGTTAGACCAGCACTGGGCTGTGGCGCTGAGCGAGGCAGGCTGGTGTGCGGTTGCGCCCCGGGCCTGAAGCAGGGGGGTCGGGGGGTGTGGGGCTCAGGACCCGAGACCCACCAAACAGGAAGGAGAGCTGGGCCCACCAGGGGCTGCCTCCTGGCGATGCCTCCTGCCTCGACCCGGGGACCCCTCCTCCTCCTCCTCCTCCTCCTCCTCCTCCTCCTTGACCCGGACACCCCTCCAGCTCCTCCTCGACCCAAGGACCACTCCTCCTCCTCCTCCTCTTCAACCCGGGGACCCCTCCTCCTCCTCCTCCACCTGGGGACCCCTCCTCCTTCTCAACCCAGGACCCCTCCTCCAGCCTCAATCCAGGACCCCCTGCCCCCTGCCTCAATCCGGGGCCCAGCCATCCCGCCTTTACATAGTTTTTCAATCTAGACGTGCATGTCTGTAGGGGACGGCTGATTTTTACAAGGTTATAAACATTCCTCAGACTTGCTTACGAGCACAAAGATGTGCAGAAAACAACTGGGCTGTGGGGACATGTGGGTGTCGAGGATCCAGCTTGGCTCACTCCCTGGCCAAGTGACTCACACACACCAGCGTGGGACCACCGGCATCGGGGCTCGTCACAGAGCTGACAGCTTCCTGCCTGCCTCCGGGGTGGCATGCGAGGGGCGAGCTTGGACGGGGAGCCCACGGAGCCGGCCTCTGCTCTGTCCCCCAGAACCCGGGGACTGGCCTAGGGCTCCCGGGCTTGCTCCTGCCGCCTGTTCCTTCTCTCTCGCTTGAAAATATCCTCAATGAAATTTGTGTGCATGTGTCACAAATATGAAAAGCCATCGAGCTCGGGAAAGAGAAGTGTCTGGAATCCGCCATTGGCGGGCTCATGTCTGGGTCTTCGTGGCCGGCTTTGCCCGAAGCGCATGGGAGTCCCAACAAGGCACAGAAGCTTTTGTCCCTTCTGACTTGGCCATGGCCCTGTGGTGCCTTTCCTGCGAGGATCCGCCCACAGGGCACCAGGCGTTTAACACGCTGGCCTTTCACGGACAGTTTGGAAACCCGTCTGAACGTGGTGAGTGATCGTAAAATCCATCCCAGTCGTAACAGCAGGTGCGCCCGACCCTGGAGGAGCGTGCGGGGGAAGAAATCGGTGCAGGTCACTTCCGGCTGGTGGAGCCTCGTGGAAACGCTGCCCTGAATTTCCTAATTCCCAGCGAGATAATGCCCCTCTCCTGGCTTTTGCAATCATAATAAAAACAAATTAGACACTTGCCTAAGACACCACCTGTGTGGGTGCCGAGAGCCAGGGGACCGCAGGGACCGGATCGGGCCCTGAGGAGGTGACGAGCTGGCGGAGATGGACACAGCAGACACACAGGGTAGGTGCACGCAGGGCAGCTCTCTTCCGCGGATGGTGGGAATTTCAGGAGGGGGTGTGTGAGCTCAGACTGGCAGGCGGGAGCCGTGCCCTGTCCGGGGAAGCCGGTTCCTCGCGGGAGACGGAGGGCACGAGCGGACGGCAGAGACCAGTTAGGAGTCGGTGCAGACGCACAGCCACAGAGGGTGCTGGCTTGGATGAGGCTGTGATGGACGAGGCAGGAGACAGATTTACTTCCAGAAACATCTACGACCCCCTTCTTGTTTGTGCCATGACCCTGTGGGGTAAGAGCAACAGAGTTTAGTAATTTCCTTCCTTTCCCTGTTCCTTATTTTAATTTCTTTAATGTTTATTTATGTTTTACAGGGGGGCATGATGGGGCAGAGAGGGGGAGACACAGAGTCCGAAGCAGCTCCAGGCTCCGAGCTGTCAGCACAGAGCCCGACGCGGGGCTTGAACTCACGAACCTGGAGATCATGACTTGAGCCGAAGTTGGAGGCTCAACCAACTCAGCCATCCAGGCGCCCCTCCCTGTTCCTCGTTTTAAACCCCAAACCTAAGCATAATGAGCCAAGACCCCCCCCCTGCCCCCTGCCAAGGCTCCCCAGGGTCACCCTGGAGGCTCTGGGGAAATGGGCAGAAGCTAGTTTTCCTCTTTGCTCTGACTGCTAGGAAGCTCAGCGCCCGCCCCATCCCTAGCAACTGAGCAGGGCCATCCGTGTGCGTTTTGGATTCTACTGTGACTCTTCTCTTCATCATTCCCTCTTTCTTCCTCTGCGCCCCCATTTCTTCCAGAGCATCATCTTGTGGGCTGGTGGTGCAGGAAAGTCTGGGCGGGAGGTGGGGCCGTCGCGCGGGACCCTGTGTCTGCCTCGGGCTTTCCTCCCCCAACGGAGGGGGTGTGGCTGAGTCCAATTCCAGGACCAGGGCGTTCAGCGTCTGCGAGCACTCCCTAGATGGAGACTGGGGACCGTCTTCCAGGTCCTTTCAAATGGCGGTGCCGGCCGTGTATAAAGCAATCCCACCCTTTCCCCAAGGCCATGGGCCTCATGGGCGCTGGGTTGCCGGCTGCTCCCGTCTGGGCAGAGCTCCCCGTGTGCCCTGGGAAGACCGAGTGCCTCCCTCCTCCCCAAGCCCGGCTGTGGCGGTGCAGCCGCAGAAGCCTGAAAACTACCCCATCTTCCGGGCACGGACGGGAGCCCTGCGTGATGACGCGTCCCTCAGCTGGCTAGGAACGGGCGCACGCCGCCACCCTTCATCCCCGCTGCGGTCATGACGTGCCTGTTCCCAGAGCAATAATCAGGCCGCGCTGGACAGGAAGGATGCTCAGAAGCCTCGAGTCCTCGGCCCTTACGTCTCCGAATCACGGGATACGCACAAAGCTGCCCTGCAGTTTCAGACTCCTTTGTCTCCAGGCTTTGTGCACACCTGCGAGACGGCCGTGAAAGAACATCTCTGACCCTGGCACGGTGGCCGCGGCCCCCGGCTGGCCCTGGGACATGGCTGCGGCCTCAGCCACACGGGCTGTGGTTTGGTCACGGCCCCCGAGATAAAAATATGCTGTGTACAATTGTGAAACGTGGTTACGTAAAGCTTCGTGGTATTTGCTTTTTGGCGTTTTGTTTGAGGATTGGTTCTCTCTCACCCCTAAGCAGAGCTTTGGAAGCGACCATGAATTTCTTGAGATCATCCGAAGACCCCGCGTCTGTGGGTGAGACGGGGCGCGTGCTCTGTGGCTGCAGACAGGCCGTCCGTGTCCTCGCCCGGGGGGTGCGCAATTGAGAGGAAATGTGTGCTGGACTTCAGCACTAGTCTATAGTCCATCGGGGCGAGGGAAACCCATGCCTCTAATTAATTGCTCGTCATAAAATCTTAAGAGTTCGTGATCCACGCTCATAATCATCCCAGGTAAATATAGCAAGTTTCGCCCAGGAGCGGAGGAGCCCTTTCACTGAGAAACTTAATGATTCCCCTCCCTCGACGGTTACGCAGTGAGTCATAGGGTGACAAATCGAGTCGAGAGGAACTTTGCTGAATCAAGGCTTTACCCAGATCACATTAATCATGACACAGACCTGTTAACACTTTAAGGCTTTCCCAAAACAGGCATTTACGGTCAGTTGTAAAAGGCAGCCAGAAAACAGCCTATTTGCAAAATCCTTCTCTGTCACATTCCGAAAGTTCCCTCCACCGATCTTGCTCAGCCCCCTGCCCCCCACCCCCGACGGCACCACCCAGGGCCGCCCGCCCGGCCGCCCCCTGGTACCCCCCACGGCCCAGAGAAGATCCCTCACCTGTCGGCGTCCTGGCCATACCCCTACTCAGGATCTGCCGCAAGGCAAGAGAAAAGAGACGGGACGGGTCGGTTGACCAGCTCTGCTCAGGAAGGTGGCCGAGCCCGTAGCGCCCCGACCTGGCCAGGCCTGAACGGCTGACTCCAGGCTCCCCGGGGTGGGGGTGGGGGGCCGGGGGGAGGGGCAGCACCCCTATGCTGCTTCCTGTGCTTTCCACAAAAGAAAAAAAACATCATCTCCATCTCCATCTGTTTTCTTTTTCAGATAAAATCTATTTTAGGACAGAAGTATGCGTCCCACTTTACCATGCTCGCCTCCCCCGGCGTTTGGACGTGGCCTCCGCCGTGGGTGGCTGCAGCTGCGGCCGGTCCGTCCCTCCAGCACGCTCAGAGCCGGGCCGGGGTCAGACCATGGGGGCGCCTCCCGCTCTGGCAAGCCCAGAGCAACCTCGTAAATAAAAGTGTGCGAGGCCCACAGGTGGCCCAGTGCTGTCCAGGCCCCTCCCCCCAACCAGCTCCCCACAAGACCCCAGGGCCTGGATGAGTCTCCTGGGCATGGGTCCTCCCCAGGGGCAGTGAGCGGACCCCTGACACTTGGGGCCACATAGTGGGTTAGGGTCTGTGGTGAAATAGAATCTGTGCGGGGGCGCCTGGGTGACTCGGCCGGTTAAGCGTCCGGCTTCGGCTCAGGTCATGATCTCACGGTTCATGGGTTCGAGCCCCGTGTCGGGCTCTGTGCTGACAGCTCGGAGCCTGGAGCTGCTTCGGATTCTGTGTCTCCCTCTCTCTCTGCCCCTCCCCGGCTCGTGCTCTGTCTGTCTGTCTCTCTCTCAAAAATAAAATAAAGACATAAAAAATATTAAAGAAAAATACGAATCTGTGTTAAGTGAAATGACTTTGTAAGATCTTCTCAACAAGATAGATGGGTCCCTAGTAATTCCAATAAGGCCCAGTAGCCCCTCCAGACTGTGGTTCTCAGTAAGAGGCAGCTCAAAGCTGTGGTCAAAGCCGTGGTCAATGTCGTGGCAGACCTGCAGGCCACGTTTGCCGACAGTGCAGACAGTCGCACGTCCTGGCTGTGCTGGGGGCCACTCTGCCCCGTCAAGGTGCTGCCTGTTTTGTCCACTGTGCGGCCCCCACACGGCAGCCCGAGCGTCACCTGCGGGAGCTCTCCTCCGTGAAGCCAGGGTCCAGGGCCGCCACCCCCCCACCCCCAGCCCCAGCACTGCCTACGATCAGTGGTGCCCACGTGAATGGCTTCAGGCAAATGTCACATCGACAGTGGTGACAGGAAAGGAAAACGCACAGCTAAACATACGCTGAAAGACAAAATTCCTCCGGCCGCTTTCAGCAGTGAGGACACACTTTCCAGTGAGCGCGTGAAGGGCATCCCTGGGGGCCTGTCCCTGGAGGTCGTCCCCAGTGGAGCCGTGTGCCCCGCGAAGCAGGCGCAGGATGACGGACCTCGGACGCCCCCTCCCCGCCGCCAGCACCCCGGCCTTTCTATTCCTCCCCAGGACACACAGCACCGCTTGGCGGGCGCCTCGCAGAGCTGGGATCTGATTCAAGGTGGTGTGTTTGGAAATACTGGCGGGATTTGCACGACACTAGGAGAAATAAGAGAAACAACAGCAACACCGAAGGGTCTAGAGAACAAAGAACAGAGAGCGAGAGCGCGCTGGCCTCTCGACGAAGGCTGCGCGGCGGAGGGGCCGGAACCCCAGGCTGCGGGACCACGGGGACCCCGGCCCTGGCCTCCGCTCAGACACGAAGGGGACACGCGGGGGGTGGGGACGCCGACGCGGAAGGTCTCGGGATTCTCAGGACGACCCTGAGCAAGGCTGAGCAGAGACTATCCCCCCGCCCCAAGCTGAGGAAACCGGCGGGTCACGGGCGGGGCCCCAGGCCCCCGTGTGCATGAGCGGCCGTCGGCCGCCCCGTCAGCACCGTGTTGGGTCTCAGGCTCCGGCGCGAGCTGGCATTTCTCACTTCCTCAGGCTTCTGCGCCCACGCAGCTGCTGGGCCGCACACGGCTCCCCTGGCGTGGCCACCGCACTGGGTGAGGTCCCGCCGGGCAGTGGCCCTCGGCAGGTCTGGAAGGCCCGCTCGCGTGGGGTGGGGCTGTGAGGACGCCAAGCCACCACGCTCTCCCCCTCCCCCCCCGGGAGAGGTTCTGTATTCTAGGATGACACAATCAGAACCAGATGTTTCTCCAAACAGGGAAGGGCCCGCGCGGGGCCGAGCCCAGGCTGGCTCAGGGCACGGGCCTAAACACGGGGGGCCAGTGACACCGCCCTGAGGCTCCTCCTGACTTCCCGGCTCTGCTCCTTCGCTCCCCCTGTCCCTGTGCCCGGTGCTCCCAGAAGCCTCCCAGCTCCAAGGCAGCCTCGTGATCCCCCAGCTCAGCTTTCCTGGTGGCTGACTCAGCCCTTGGTTTCCAGTTGCCAAATTCCCAATCCAGCACGTTACTGTGAGCCAGGCTCTGGGGTCACAGGGTCAAGGCTGCCGGCCAGTGCCTCGGAAGGCTGTCCTCAGGACTCAGGACCACCGCGTCTGGAGGGGGTGTTCTGGGGTCCAGAGCCTGGAGATCCTGATCCTCTCCCGGGATGGCCGAGGGCAGGCCCTCAAACAAGCGAGCCCCTCCCTTCAGTCTGAGCCCCCTTCCATCTCGAGGCTTCTCCCGGGACACGGCAGCCGTCCTGCCTACGTCAGAAACTCACAGTGCCCCTGCCCTTCCTCCCTCCAACCCCCCTCAAGCCATTCCTTCCTTCGGGAATCACAGACAAGTACCTGCTCTGTGCCCCCCAAGGCAAGACACATTCACCTCCCTAAAGAAAGTTGCTCCTCTGGGGCGCCTGGGTGGCTCGGTCGGTTAAGCGTCTGACTTCAGCACAGGTCACGATCTCACAGTTGTGAGTTCAAGCCCTGCATCAGGCTCTGTGCTGTCAGTGCAGAGCCTAGAGCCTGCTTCCAGTTTTGTGTCTCCCTCTCTTTCTCTCTGCCCCTCTCCTGCTCATGCTCTGTCTCTCTCTCTCTCTCAAAAATGAACATTAAAAAAAATATATTGGAAAAAAAAAGAGTCGCTTCTCAAAGAGAAATAGACTAGCAGCTGGAGGTGAGCCCTGTGCAGAGTGCCACGTGTGCACGGCAGCAGTGAGCCTCCGGGGACACGGCCCAGTGACTGTCCGGTGTGGCAGCCACAGCCACGGGTGGCGATTGTGCCCTAGGATGTGGCTAGTGGGCCCGAGGTACCGGGCCTTTGATTTCATTCACTGTAATTAATTTGGATTGAAGGTAAAAAGCCACTTGTGGCCAGTGGCAGCTGTATGTGAGAAAGCAGGCCCCAGAGGACCCACCGAAAATGCCACAGAAAGGTCAGAATCAAGACATTTTTTAACACAGGATTTAAGAACTGTGAACAGATGTCCAGATGCAGGAATGAAATTGATACCTGTCACTGGAGAATGTCAAGCATGTCACTAAGCTGTTGATGACAGTTATTGACTGTATCCCTTAGTGACCAGGTATCACCTGCACCAAGAAGAAACACAGCCAGTGAGAACAGACATGTGTGAGCGGACGTTTGCCCTGAACAGGCAATATGTCTCAGGCGGCAGTTAAAGAACTGGGCTACAAACAACCCCAAGGAAGCACCTAGAATTTGAAAACCCAAGTGCAAACATTAAACTCCGATGTTACGAGGGGCGTGCAGGGTGACCCTCTTCCCAGAGGCTGCGCCGAACACGCGGTGAGCTGAGAGCTGACCTCTCGGCCCTGGCCGTGCCGTTAAAAGTGCAAACCACAAGGGATTTGGAACAGGATGGGGTTCCGGGGGCAGAGGCACCATTCTGTCCAGGGAAGCATTTCAATAACGAATAAACAAACCCTTTGTCGATGTTTCCTGGAAGTCGTTTTTCCCAAATAAAATGGCCTTACCGTTATGGGTGTTCGGGGCAGCACTGGGACGCACGAGCGTGGCTGCCCATGGCGAGTTCTGTGCCCGTTCTCTGCCTGGAGCCGTGCTGGGCCGACAGCAAAGGTGCGGGGAGACCCAGCTCCCACATGTGATGGAGGATCTTCCCCCTTACGTAGAGGTGCCCAGGGGGTCAGCTCCATTGGGAGAGGTCGAAGAGCTAAAGGCCACACGGCTCCTTCCAGCTGGGGTTTGGGGTGTGACACCCCTGGGAAATCAGGAAGGCTGTGGGGATGAGGTCTGCGGGGACCTGGGTTTGGGAAAATCGGGCCCTCTGCTGCAGTGTCCTGCGTTGTCTCCCCCAGCTCCCGGTGACCTGCGCCACCGAGAGGGGGCCTCGGAGAGGAGGGCATGGCGTTCAGTCTGGAAGGTGAGGCGTGAGCCCCAACGACCGTCAGCATCGCCTTCCTTGTGTGGCATTCTGCCTCTTGCAGCGTCTGAGGGGATTGGCTTCCTGCCTTGAACTACGATAGACTCCTCAGTAGCGTGGGATCGCACGTCATCGGAGAAAACGGCCTCAGATCTGCTGTCCGGATCACTGAAGCAAGCACTCGGACCACGCCAGAGCCTGGAAAAACTGCACGGCCGATTTACGCGGGTAAAACTTCACGGAGAAGCTCTCTTCAACACGGTTTATACCGAGGCACAATTTATGTACAGAGAAGTCACGCATGGTGCGTGGACAGGTCAGTGATTTTCAGTACATTTACCATCACCACACTCCACTTTTCAATTAGTTTTCAAACATTGTCATCACCCCAAACCAGAAAGTTCCCTTGTGCCCATTTACAGCCAATCCCTGCTCCCACACACGCAGCCCGGAGCAACTATTGATATGCTTTCTGTCCCCCTAGATGTGCTGTTTCTGCACATTTTATATGAGTGGTGTCCCACAGTATGAAGTCTTCCACACTGGACTTCCTTCACTAAGCATGACATTGTTGACAGTCATTTGTGCTGCAGCATGTGGCAGTGCTTTGTTCCTTTCACCCTGAATAGCACTCTATTGTGCGGCTATTCCACACCGTGTGTGTCCGGGCACCAGTGCGTAAACATTTGGGTTGTTTCCAGTCTCTTATGAAAAACGCCATTTGAGCATTCTGCACGCTCTTGTGGGGCATGTTTTCATTTCTCTTGGGCATCGTGGTAGCCTGTCCAGCCTCCCGTGACACATTCCACAGAACGAGTGGCTGATAAAGGACAAACACTTACCTCGCAGTTCTGGAGCCCGGAGGTCTAAGATCGGGGTGCCGGCAGCTGTGGTGTGTGGCGAGGACCCGCCTCCTGGTTCATAGATGACGGTCTGCTCACTGTGGCCTCATGGGACAGAGGGGTGAGGGAGCAATCTGGGGTCCCTTTCGCAAGAGCACTTACAGAAGCGCTGATCCCAATCTCGAGAGTTCTCACCACCATTACCTTGGGAGTTCGGAGTTCCACACATGAATTTGGGCAGGACACGAACATTCAGACCACAGCGGGTATGACGTAGGAGTGGACTCGCGGGGTCCGGTGGTAACGCTAGACTTCAGGTTTTGAAGAACTCGCAGCTCTTTTCCAAAGTGGCTGCTCCATTTTGCACTGTCGCCAACAACGAGGCTGTACCGCACGACATCCCGTCCAGGGGATGAAGGTCCCAATTTCTCCACATCCTCGCCATCCCTTATGGTTGTCTCTCTCTTTGATGGGAGCCATGTTAGTGCATGCAGTTTCTCGTTGTGCTTTTGATAGTAGTAACCTTAATGACTAATGATGCCGAACGCGTTTTCAGGTACTTTCCGCTTTCCTTTGGTGAAATCGCTGTTTATATCTTTTTCCCATTTTTAAATTGGATTATCTTTGTATTGAGTTGCAAACGCTCTTTAGATATCCTGGATTCAAGTCTTTTACCAGATACATAATTTGTAAATAAGTTTTCCCAGTCCGTGGCTTGTTGCATTTTCTTAGTGGTGTCCTGTGACACGGAAAAGTTTCTAATCTTGACGAAATTCAGTTTATCATATTCTCATGTTTATGGATCATGATTCCAGTGTCATAACTAATAACTCTGTGTGAGTCCAGCTCCCAAAGATTTCCCTCTGTGTTTTCTTCTCAGAGTTTTAAAGTTAGCGCTATGATCCATTTTGAGTTAATTTTGGTGCACGATGTGAGTTCTAACGTGTCTGATGTGAGGCCTCCAGATGTCCCGTTTGTTGAAAACTCTTTTCCCCATTGCATTTCCTTGTCACCTTTGCTGAAAATCAGTGAGCATAAATGTAAGCATTTATTTATAAACTCTTAATTTTTATTTCACTGACCTATATGTCTACCCTATGCCAATAGCCATATGGTCATAATTATTGTACCTTTAAAGAAGTAGTATAAGTTCTTCTAATTTTGTTCTTTTTCCAAATTATTTCACTTATTCTGAATCCTTTGCATTTCAAATAAATTTTACAGTCAGTTTTCCAATTTCTAAAAAAAAAAAAGTCCTGCTGGGAGCTTTATAGGATTTCATTGACTCTATAAATCAATTTAGGGAGAATTATGATCTTGAGGATATTAAGCCTTCCAATCTATATACATGGAATGTTTTTCCAATTATCTAGATCTTTTTTGATTTCTCTCAGCAATATTTTATGGTTGATGTGAAAGTCTTTGCATTTCCTTTGTTGGATTTATTCCTAAGCACTTTTATTCTTTTTTAAGGCAATTGTGAATGGACCTGTTTTAGTTCCGTTTTTGGACAGCTTGTTGCTGGTGTAGAGAAATACAAATGGTTTTTGCATCTTGATCTTGTATCCAATAACCTTGCTGAACTCATTTATTAGATTTATCAGTTTCTGTGGATTCATTAGGATTTTCTACTATGTCTGTTTGACTACTGACAATAATAGTTTTACTTTTTGCTTTTCAATCTAGATGCTTTTAACTTTTCTGGTTTTATTTCATTGGTCAGAGCCCCTAGTAAATGTTACATAAACATGAAGAGAATGGCTATCCTTGCCTTTTTCCTAATGCTATGTGCAAAGCACTCAATCTGTAACCATCAAGTATGATCTTAGCTGTAGGATTTTTAGTGCCCTTTATAGGAATAAAAAAAAGTCCATTCTATTCCTAATTAGCTGATTTGTTTTATCATGAATGGGTATGGTATTTTTTCATGTGCTTTTTATGTGTATATTGAGATGACCATGTGTTTTTTTCCCTTTATGCTATTTCTTTAAATTTTTTAATGTTTATTTATTTTTGAGAGAGAGAGAGAGAGAGAGAGAGAGAGAGAGAGAGAGAGAGAGAGAGAATGTGGGGGTGGGGTGGGGGCAGAGAGAGAGGGAGACACAGAATCCGAAGCAGCTCCAGGCTCTGAGCTGTCAGCACAGAGCCCGACGTGGGGCTCAAACTCATGAACCGTGAGATCATGACCTGAGCCGAAGTCAGACGCTCAGCCGACTGAGCCACTCAGGCGCCCCCCTTTATTCTATTAATGTGATGTATTACTGCCTTGGAAAGACTCACTGCTTTCCTTTACACACTCACACAGAACACTTTTGTGACAAGATGTGTGGGTTTTCCCCACATCAAACAATTCTGTGACACGAACTGTGTGTTCTACAATTCAATTCTGACACTAGCGAGTCAACCCAGACCCCACAGATGAAGGACTCGGTCCCACAGGACAGACCCCTCCCCTTCAGATGCCCGTTGCAAGTGCAGGTTGTTACCTGTGCTCCTGACCGGCTTCCTTCTCAAGTCTGACCATGTGCTAGAACGGCTTACAGAACTCAGGGAAATACTTACGTTTACTGGTTTACCGTAAAAGGATATGAGAGGCGCCCAGGGGGTCAGTGGGTTGAGCATCCGACTCTCGATTTCAGCTCAGGTCATGACCTCATGGTTTGTGGGATCGAGCCCCGCACTGGTCTCTGTGCTGATGGTGCGGAGCCTGTTTGGGATTCTCGCTCTCCTTTGCTGTCTCTGCCCCTCTCCCACCCGCACTCTCTTTCTCTCTCATAATAAATAAATAAATATTTTTTAAAAAAGGAAAGGATAAAGGGTCCAGATGGAAGAGATGCATACGGCAAGGCCTGGGGAAGGAGCGTGGCCCTCACTGTCGTCTTTCCAGGATCTTCAGCGTTCGGCAACTTGGAAGTCTATGGATCACACTGGCAGGATATTAATGGAGGCTTCGTCACACAGAAGGCCTGTGATAAAGGACGGTCAACTCAACTGAAGTCTCCTCCCCTCTCCAGGGAACAGGGACGGGGCTCAAAATTCCAAGCCCCTAATCATGGCTTGATCTTTCTGGTGATCAGCCCCCATCCAGGGCCCGTCCACCAAGAGTTGACTCATTAGAAAAAATGATGGTCCTGTCATCTAGGAAATTCCAAGGGATTTAAGAGCTCTTGGCAGATCTTCCTGTTACTCAAGAAGTGATGAGGTTTTTAGAAGCTCTGTGTCAGGAACCAGGGTCAAAGGTCAAATATTAGCAGGCACTCAGAGACCAATATACATGTTTCTTATTATTTTGCGATTATGCTAATTGATTTTCAAGTGTTAAACCAACTTTGCATTCCTGGGATAAACCCTACTTGGTCACGGTTTATACTCTTTTGTACATGTCACTGGATTGAGTCTGTTGATATTAAAGGTCCTGGAGTTCACATTCATGAATACGGTCTGTAGTTTTCTGGTGACATCTTTGCTCGGCTTTTGTGCAAGAGCAATACCGGCCTCATACAATAAGGACCGCCTCTTCTGCTGTTAGTTCCTGAAAGTGTTTATGAGGGATTAGGACATTTTTTCATTAAATATTTGATAAGAGTCACCAGTGAAACCATCTGAAGCCAGGCTTTTTTTGTGGGAAGATCTGTAATTACTAACTTTTTTTGTACTTTTTATAGGCCTATTCACTATGAATAAATTTTAACTTTTTTGCGAATTTATTTAATGTTACGATATTTGTGGTGTGAGTGGGTTTTTTCAAAAATTATAACTACACAATAAATAAATTAATTAATTAATTAAGCACTCCTTCACACCAACCAGAATATTCAACTCTTAATATTTATTTATTTATATTTGTTTCTGGTGAAAACCAGGAGAGAAAATAATCTCCTCAATATGCCAAATCCATTGATACATGAAAATAAGAATCCAAAATAACATTGAATCAAAGAAACTGAACAGAAAAATAGTACATACACACTGATGTGAGTCATTCAAAATATATGCATCACAGATGCACCAAACAGCTCTGAGTAGCGTTACCGAGGGAGGAGAATCCAGAAAAGTCTTCAGGGGCTGTGTGGGGCAGGGTCACAATTTAAGACGTCAGGAACCCTAAGGAAGAGGCAGCCGTCTTCCTGCCTGGCTGGATGGCTGAATCCAGAGACTGTGTGGAAGGGGAGGGGGGATTTGGTAAAAAGCAGACTGGAAACTCCCCTCTTTCTGAAGGATGTTCAAACACAGCCTTGCTTAAGGAGGGATTCCTTTCCAAACACATGGCTAGTCTGCTCCTCCAGACTTTTGCCTAATTTGGGTGAGAGATTGCAGTGAGAGCCTTCAAGTCCTGCGGGTGGTTCTGTGGCCACCCCACATCTCTCTGGGTCCGGAGGCAGAAGACTGTTATTCTCATAATCCGAAGCTCAGACACATCTCCTCTCAACACTGCAACCAGATGTAAGTCGAAATGAGGTGGAGCCATAGCTGAGCTGGGACCCAGCTCGATTCTTAAATGGATACGGTGAACAGAGAAAAGGTAGTGCTTTCTCAGGAGAAAAACAGCACTGACCTCAGATCCTGTGGCTCTTTTACATACGATGTCCGACAGAATCAAAACAGAGAAAGACACAGGAAAATGGCACTCGCGTTCAAGAGAAACAGTGGCCAATAGAAGCAGACCCTTGGATAATCTAGAATCAACGGTAGAATTTGGACAAGGACTTTAGTATGACCTCATTAAATAAAATTGAGGAAAAGATGGACAAAATGTATGAAAATATGGAGAAATTTAAGAGAGAAGTGGACCAGGTATTTTCCAAAACCACACTACCCTTGGAGGCAGGGGGTGGTGAGAAGAGCGAGGGGAGTGACCCGAGAATCTGGCACCCCTTGCCTTGCTCACGCAGCTGGGTCTGTGGAACTCTACCCCAGTCCTACTGGTGTGCCTTCTTCTGACTGCCAGCAAGGGGGGTGCCTGTCCTCACGTCCCATATGCCCTCTGCTTCCCAGGATCCTGAAGGTGGCACGCACTGCCCGCCTGTACTGTTGTCCTGACGGGGCTGACCCATCACCACCCGTAGTGATCATCCTCACACCCTCCCCTGGGCAGAGACTCTTCCCACGTGGATTTGTGTCCTTCCCTTTCCCCTCCTTTGTGAGTTACTACACCTCTGCTTCATAGCAAGACCAGACGGCATGTGTCACAGAGTTACCACCACGTGCTGGGAAACTACACTCCAAGGTTCCCCTGCACCTGCTGTTCTGGGGGGAGTCTAGGTCCAGCCTGTTTGTACGGACCCGGGTGAGATGTGGAAGGCAGAAGGGAGCTGCTGTGACCACTGCAGGCAGGGCGCGCAAGCGTGCACGGCCGGGTGGCCAGAGTCCGCATCTCAGTGTCTGGACACGAGCCCGGCAGATGAAAGGCAAACACGGCTATGGCAGAGGTGTCAGCGACAATGGGTTCCTGGTCTCGGTCTTGGCTTCTGGCCCAACATCGAAACCACCAGTGCAGGTGGAGCCCCGATATTCACCCCTCGGACCCTCAGTGGGTTTTAAGTCCTCTTGCCTGTGTTAACTCCTTTCTGCGTTTAATGCCCAAAGTGATGTCTCTGAACCAGCGGTGGACACACTCCCCCTTGTGAAGAAAAGTCCGACGACACTCACTTCTGCTTACTAATCATGGCAGAGCTTAGCCTCCCGGGCCCGGCCTTCTGGGAGGGAGGGTGGGAGATACGGTCCTTTAACGGGGTGCCTATGGCCCCGAATACAGTGGTAGCTGGAGAATGGAACTTGATCCCCAAAGACCCTGACAGGCCGGAGCAGACACGTGCAAGTACAAAGCTGACACGTCCCAGGCGAGCGAGGGTCACACCCCGCCCAGCATCGCCACGGCCCCAGCAGAGCAGCGGTGTGACAGTAACCGGGTTTCCCTCCACCAACTGCTGGAGGACCCGGGCAGGCAAGCAGCCCCTCACGGGCTCAGTTTCCTCGTGGTTGAACGGAAGGGTGCGCTGGTGTCCTGGGGCTGCTGCGGGGCACTACACACCCGGGCCTTCAGACCACCGACGGTTATTCTGTCCCGTGCTGGGGGCCACAAGTCCCACATGAAGGCCGGCAGGGCTGCGGCCCCTCGGGAGGCTCGGGGGGAGGGTCCTGCCCACCTCTTCCAGCTTCTGGGGGCTCCGCACGACCCTCAGCTGTGACTCCAGTCTCTGTCTCCGTGTGGCTTTCCCTTCTCTCTGCTGTGTGCCTCCCCGGGTATACGGACACTTGTCCCTGGATTTAGGGTCTCGCCTCAACACCCTTAACTTCATTACACAGACAAAGACCCTCCTCCGCACAACGTCACATTTGGTTTCCCGGGAAGACAGCAGGGACGTGTCTCTTGGGGGGGGGGCACCATTTAACTCTCTACAAGGGGTTCAGACAACAGGACCTGCGGTTGGAAATGTGTTGGTGCCAACACAGTGTGCACCACTCCGTGGGTCCCCACCTCCATCTTGTCCTGTCGCCTCCAAGTCACTTCCTCTCATCTCTGGGGACCTCACCCCGGGGGACCTCACCCTTGGGGACCTCACCCGGTGATGGCTTGCTGGGCTCCCCTCCAGCCCAAGGCTCGAGCAGCCAGTGTCTGTCACTGTCCCCAGCTATCGGCAAGCTCAGCTGACTCCAAGCAGGCTCTGCCCCTGCACTCGCTCAGCGGCGCCCTCCCCCCACCTGCTTGGCAGCCCACTTCCCTCTCCTACCTGCCCAGCATCTTGCTAGATGTATCCAGCATCTGACGGTGACTGGAATCGGGTTCTTGGGTCAACAAGGACAGACACGAGGCGCAGGCCAGGCTTTGCTGGGGCTCCAGCTGGAGCCGAAGGAGGCCCGGCGCCCACGGAGGATTGGGCCGGGCTCCTGCGTGGAGGCCCTACTCGTACACAGAAAGGTTCCCAGGGTCCTGCGGGCCTGAGAGGCTAAAGGCGAGCAGAGGAGCACTCCTCCTGGTGGGCGGATGGCGGCAGGGGCCCGGGCAGCTCACTGGTGGGTCTGCAGCCTCTGCTCCTGCTGCATCGACAGGGTCTGGCTGCGCTGCCGTTTCAGTGTCCAGCTTGTCCATGGCGCCGACCCCGATCTGCTGAGTGACAGAAGCGAATTAGCGCTAACAGCCAATGGGAAGTGCTCCAGGTATGCAGTGCTGTTCACTTGGTGCCTGTCCCCGGGTCCCCGAGTGGCTCGTGACCGTGAGTGTCGGCCTCCCGGTGCACCTGCCGCGTGGCGGCTCCATCTCTGGTCCCCTGACCGCACCCACCTCCAGCCCCGCCTTCCCCACACCGCTCCCGGCGCAGAAAACATGAGTCAGGCCGCCCTTCGTCTCCCAGGGGCTCCAGGCGATGCTCCGTTCACGCGGGTGAGCTTGGAGTCCTCGCCCACCCGGCTGCCTGCACCCCTCCTGGGCCCCCGCCCCCAGCCCCTCTACCTTGGGCCACAGGACCTGACCTCTCCTCTGAAGGAGGAAGTGTGTCCCTGGGCCCCCCACACCGCTGTACTTTTTCTCCACCTTCTGGCACACGAGACAAGTTACCTTTCTGTCCTGCCGTGTGTGCGCCTTCCCACCCCCGCCGGAGTGCGAGCCTCTGCACTGACACCCGTCCCGTCCACCCATGGAGCAGCGGGCTTCCGCTGGAGCACGGCCGAGATTAGCCCCATGCTGTGGGGCCATCAGGAGCACAGGCGCCTCAGGGCCCAGCCCGAGGCAGAGCGCTCCTGGGTCCTCGCTGCCTGGAAAGGGAGGGCTGCGCCCTGGGGCGGTGGGCACCACTTGGGGTCCCCAGGCTGAGCAGGCGACAGTAGGAGAGCCCCACCAAGGGTGGTAAGCCTCCCCCCATGGTGAGGGGTCGTTAAGTTCCCCTTTGCCCCCAGGTGTTGGGGGATGGCTCCAGATGTCTGTCATTGGGCGCTGTGCCTCAGCCGCCTCCATCACCTAATGGGGGGTCAGGGCTTGGGGACCCAGGCTGGGGCACGCAGATGTGGCTGCAGTTCTGGGAAGCACCACCAGGTGGCGCTAGGGTCGCACTGGCCTCCACCGCAGAACCTGGGCGGGTGGGGGGCTCCCAGCAGGCCCCCACTTCCCCACTGTCCCCCAGACACTGCAGCCTCCTCTCCCCTGGGCGCCTCTGGCGGATAAAGTCTCCGCAAACCTCAGGAAGCCTGGGGAGTCGAGCATGTCCACGCTGTCCCTGGTGAGGGAGGTGAGGGGCCCACCCCACCCCCGCGGAGAAGCCTGGACACCCACATACTGGGTCCTGGCAGCGACCTTTGCAAAGCCATCAGGGAAAGCTAACAGTGTGTGGAAGCGTCTTCCACAGTTGGCCAAGGGGACGGGACATATTTAATTACAGCAAAGCTGCCTGGAATCGACATGAATCTCCACGTCCCCAAGGCCTGAACAGCAACTTTGTTCCCCAAGCCAGCGTTTTTGGGGGGTCAGGAGGAATTGGAGATTAGCTGGCCCAGCCCAGGAAGGAGTGGAGACAGGGTCTTGGTCGCCTCGACACAGACGTGCTGGGTGCACCCCACCCCTGGTGTCCCAGCCCCCCTGCCAGGTGGCCTGGGACCTGTAGGAAGGGGGCGGGCAGGTGTCTCCCCACCCCGGCAGCCCTGACTGCATGGGTTTACAGCACCCCCAACAGGGCGCCTGGCAGCGGTCACATGTTCCCGTTACTGGCATCTCTCGGCGGGACAGACCGGATAGGCGGGCCATCACGCATCCTTAGTGACTCTGCAGCGGCTGGGTCCCGGCACCCAGCCCGGCATCGGGCCGGCCACAGGGGAGAGGGTTTCCCTGTTGAAACCCACCAAAGACCTGATGGGCGCCCACCGGCAGGGACTGGGGCGCAGCCTGGCCACGAGGAAGGGGCCTCGGACTCGGGGCCACACCCCTCTAGCTCCTGGCATCTCGCCCGGCTTCCCGCGCCCTCACGTCACACAGATGTCACACAGGCCCGTGACGGCACCCAGTGCCCTCCACGGTTGGCGGGGCCACACTCTCTCCCAGGGTGCCGGGGGGGACCCGTCCTCACCTCTTCCAGCTTCGGGGGTCCCCAGGCTTGTGGACGCATCCCTCCAATGTCAGTGTCCGTATTTCCACCTCGACATGACCCATGACCTCCTCCTCCTGCTTCTGTGTCTCTCTTCTGTCTCTTACGAGGACACTTGTCATTGGGTTTATCCCCAGTGGTTAATCCGTGATGATCTCATCTTGGGATCCTGTGACCTGATCACACCTACAGAGGCCCTTTTTCTAAACAAGGTCACACTCGTGTAGCAGGGGTTAGGACATGGCGATGTGTTCCGGGGGGCCACCATTCGCCCACTCTGCCTGTCTCGGGGGGAGAGGGCTGCTGTCAGGACGCAGTGCCCCCCTCCCCCAGCTCGGTCCAGGCAGGGGCCGGATCAAGGACATGCAGGGCTCAGCCCCAGGCCATGGATCACCAGCCACCACCATACCTGGTCACCCCCTCACGCCTCCGGCTGCCACCAGCAGCCTCTGGCCATCTGGGGACAAGAGTTATCTGGGGCTCAGAACCGATCCCGCTGCTGAGCGGCCACGTGACCCTGCTTAATCCCATCTGCTCCCCAAGGATCTGGTGCGTGGTCTCCAGGGGAACCTGGAAGGTAGGGCTGGGCCTGAAGCCACGTCTGGAGGAGGCAGGTGGCCCAGCCCTCCCCCAGCCACGTCTCTGTCTCTGCGAAGTGTTTGGGGTCCGGGAGAAGGAAAGGCTTTGCAGAGGCTGTCCCGCTCACAGGGTGGATCGGAGGACGGAGGGTCACCGGGAAGGCGCGGAGGGAAGGCACGCCAGGCCAGGGCGCAGCTTCGCAAAGGCCGGGAGGCAAGACCTGTGTGGTGGGTTCAAGGGGCCGGTCAACAAGGTGGAGCACGTCCTCCGAGCCATGCGCCGGTTCCCGCGGGGCCTGGGGGCTGGTGGGGCTCATGGTGCCACAGCCTGTGTCCTGGGGCGCGGTGGCCCCGCAGGTTCTCCCCAGGCAGGAACCTCGTGTTGAGGCCGAGTCTTGGGACGTCTTGGCCCAGCCGTGCTGCACAGGAGAGAAGCTGGCAGGGGAGCCGAGGAGGGGGGCCGAGGCCAGACACAGGCGGGGGGGGGGGGGGGACCTCAGAGGCACCTGTGTCAGAGTTCGGCACCCCTTCCTCGCCTGCCCCTGGGGGCCCGAGAGGCGGTCACTCTGCTGTCTTCCTCGATGCACCTTCGTCACGTGACCCCCTCCTGACATGGACTCCTGCCGACAGCCCGGGATGTCACGGCAGTGGCAGTTGGGGGTCCCCAGTAAGCAGATCTGAGGCGCTGGCTCTACTGGGAGGTGCTTGTGGGCTTGGCCCCTGCAGAGGGAGGAGGGGGTGCTGGGCTCACAGAGGCCTGGTTGTGCACAGGCCTACGGCTGGGACCCCCGCCCCACTGCAGGGACCTCGGCCCCCATCTCAGGGACCCCCACCCCCACCGCGGGGACCCCCGCCCCCACCTCTGGACCACCGGCCCCCAGCCCCACATTATGGCCCTGGGGTGTGGCCTGAGAGTCTCCGCTTCCAGCAGGGTGGGGGTTGGCGCCCCTGGGGAGCGGGGGGCGGCCCTTCCCGTTTCCAGGAGCTGCTTTAACTCTTTCAATTACACTGAGCCTCTTGCAGCGAAGTCGTGGAACAGAGAAGATTCTGGGGACGGCAGCGTTGTGAGCTGGTGCTTCTACCTGCGGCAGCACAGTGGAGCTCGGCTCGGCCGCCTCACCTGACCCTTCGCTTGGGGCTGCGCGTCCTGCTGTGCGCCAGTGGGGGGGGGGCGGAAAGGACACCCCTGCGCGGGCTTTCCAGCGGTGCCCCCCACGGAAGGAGCCCTCCGGCCCAGCTGACTTTGGGGGGCGCCTCCATGCACCGCCTGCACCCAGGACAGTGCCACCGGGACGCCTTCCAGGCTTGGGGGCGGGAGCTCAGCGGAACGTGCTAGAAAATACCCACGTTTTACTGTTTTCTTCGGACCCGCTGGGAGGCTGAGACCCGCGATCCGTGGGACCCGCGCGGGGCCCCTCGAGAGCCCATCTCCGCTGACGGAGGTAAGATGCGCTCACAGCAGCGGACACTTCTCGCTCTCGGAATACGACACCGATACCCACGGCGCGTCACAGCACGGTGACCCCGTCGCCTCCCCCTTGGGACGTCTTCGGAGGCACACCTCCCGCGGTGCGGGTCCGTGGGCACCGCGCAGGACACTCGCCCCGCCCGCAGCCACGCACACGCGGCCCCCTCGCCGCCCGCGGCCACGCACGCGCACGCTCCCGTCGCAGCTACGCACGCGCACCCTTCTATCCGCGCCCGCAGCCACGCACGCGCACGCTCCCGTCGCAGCCACACGCGCGCACGCTCCCGTCGCAGCCACGCACGCGCACCCTTCTATCCGCGCCCGCAGCCACGCACGCGCACGCTGCCCTCGCCGCGCCCAGGAAGGGCCACCCGCCGCTTGCCGAGCGCTGCGGCCCCGGCCAGCTCCCGACTGTTAAATATTTCCAGGTGTTTCCAACTTTTCATGCAGCGATGCTGAAATGAGCATCTCTGTGCAGAAAACCTTTTCTGTAATTAGATTTATGTCCTTGGGACAGATTCCCAGAAGTGAAATTACCGGGTGGAGGCACAGCCGTTTGGAACGTTCGTAATAGACGTTTTCACGTCTGTCTCGAGCTGCGACCGTCCCGCCAACAATGGCGGTGGTCACGCACCGTCCCGGCATCTAATGGCTCGAGCCATTTAAATACATACACCCTGCAAAGCGTGCTTCTCCCCAGTGACTGTTTGGGTTACTCACGCGGTTTACTAGTTTTCTGTTCATTGAACAATTGTGTCTCACCTTCCGTGACCTGTCCGTGGCTTTTAAACACCGAGCTTTGCACAGGGGACACCCTCGTGCCCCTTCCTCGGACCCTGCGAATCCGCTGCTCTGCCCTCCAGTACATACGTCGTTTTCATTCAAGCCTTGAGCTGAGATCACATCAGAGACCCCTGTTAGGAACACATTGTGGGAAGTGGTTGAGAATGCGGGTGTAGTTTCCGCTAAAAACTGGAAACAAGCCAGTTTCTGATCACACCCCAGGAGCTGCCTCTACACTGTGGGGACACAGAGGACATGAGGGGCCACCTGCCCCCTGAGGCTGCATGAGGTCAAAAGTCCTGCAGTGGTTCAAGGCCGTCGCTGCCTGACCCGCCTTTCCCGATATGGGATCCGGGAAGCTTTAGCTGGGAAGGGGCAGGGCTGGACAGAAGTTCCCAGGGTAGGGACGGGGGGGGGGGGGCTCTGCTCTGTGTCGCTGGAGGCTCCAAGGACCACAGGCCCCATCTGCGCCGGGTCTGCACCCAGCCTGCCCTGGGTGCCTGGGAGGGGCTGCACGTTCTGTGGCCCAGGCTGGGGGAGAGGAGCAGGGAGCAGGAAGGGCCTCCCAGCCGGGCTTGTCCAGAGGTGAACTGGGCCACCAGGTGGTGAGACCCTCGTCCCCAGGGGCTGGGTTGAGAGGCATCTTGTCCTCCGGGAGCTGGGAGGGAGGCTGAGCCCAGGGTGCTCCGGCCTGGAGGAGCGGCTTCCCGATTGGGTGGCACTGAGGATGCTGCGTGGGGGCGGAGAGGGAAGCCCCAGGTGCCCACCCTGGGTGGGCCAGGTGTGCGTGCTGGGGGAGTCTGGACGCCGGGAATGCTGCTCAACACCGGCCAGGGGGCAGCACAGCCCACCATGGAGAATGACCTGGCCCCGAATGTCCTTTGAGCTGAGCGGACAAGGGTGGGTCCAGACGCCTCAGTCAGTGGTGCTGGTGGGGATCGTCCTGCTCCAAAATCGCTGTGGTCTTGAGTCACGCAGACGCCACTGACTGAATTGAGGGGCTTGGCATCAAAGTAGCCCTGAATTTGGATTCTCCCCCTGCCTGTCACTGGCTGTGGGAGCTTAGGCAAAGTGAGCTGAGCCTCAGTTTCCTCGGATGTGAGTGTGAGAACAGCCCCCATGGACTCGTGCGGGGTTAGACTTTATCAGAGTCATGAACACTCGCTAGGGTGGGGCCACGGCCACCAAGGACCACATCACCGCCTGGTCCCCGTGCTGGGGGTCGCCCCCAGCCACAGGCATCCACTCTGCTCTCTGTTAGAAGAAATTATGCCTTCGTTTCCTAACTCCGTCAGTTTGGATCTCACACATTTCGTGATGCCGTGTGGGGGGGTCCTGTCTGCAGCAGGACAGGCCTGGACCGTGTGCTGACCCCTCCGGTGCCGCCCACCCGTGTGCCAGCCACGTTCTGCCACATGCTCTCAATGCAGTCGAGCCGTCTCCGCGTCTCCCTCGGGAACACGTCTGGCTTGGCAGAACTAAGCCGTTGGGCACATTCCTCCTGTAGACAGGACCCGCCGGGCTGATCGGACGCAGCGAGCTGGCCAGATCAGTGACGCCACTGGTGGTCAGCATCGCGTGGATGACGCTGAGCTTGGGTGGCCAGCACACGGACACGCCTCCCTACATCGCACTCTGAGCAGGAGCACGTTCCTATCACAAGTGCGTCTATTGGCTCAGGGTCAGGCCAACGTCCGGGGGGGGGCCATCAGAGCAAACCTTAATACTGTGGGAACCTTCCACTCCTTCCTATCAAGCTTGGCTTGGCCGAAAACTCAGTCTTCTGGTTCGAGACAGAGTAAGAATGGATTAAAAGTAAATTGTATCGTCGTTGGTTTGTGGATTCGAAGTTCCTCCACATCTCTCCGAGGAGGAGCTGGCGTGGCCTCTCGGGGCGTGGCTGGCGTGGCCTTGGCGCCGGCCGGCAGCTTCTGTCTCTGAGGACTGGCCGATTCCCTCCTGCCCCTGAGCCTGTGAGAGTCAACCCCTCTCATCAGTTAGATGCTTTTTTTCTTCGTGTCTAAGACATCCTCTAGACCCCGCTCGGCCGGACATCTCTCCGAATTGTCTTTCTGTGTTTCGGTAATGATTCAGCCTAACGTACTCCTTGGGTATCGGGGCTCCGAGGGAGCCCTCGTGTTTCAGGACTGCCCTGATCCTGCACCATTGTTATTTCGACGTCCCCAGGCCCTGGTGCCATGGCGCCCCTCCCGTGCCTGGCTTCTGTGGCAGAGAGGCTGTGTCTCTCAGTGACTGTTCTCCCCGTGTTCTGTAAAAACAGAGCATCGGAAGCCCACCGGGCACACGTTCACCCCCTGTGCGGACTGCACGTCCCGTCCCGCCTCCCCCACAGCCACGTGTGGCCACAATTCAGCTGGAGGGTTAAGCACAAAGTGTGTGTGCAGAGTGAGTCTCGTAAGTGTCAGAGAGGAGCCCTTCTGGGTTCTGGGCCAGGCCCTGGGAGGCCCCGGGGGGGTGAGGGACAATCCTGGCCAGCAGGGGCAGGGCTTCAGGACGCTTTAGTCCAGTTGGCCTGGCCCTCCTCAGTCTTTAAGGATGTGTATTTGTCAAGGTGTGTGTGTTGGGGGCGGGGTAGAATATATTTCTATTTAACACCTTTGAACCTATTTATACCTTCTGGGTATTTAGACACATGGGAGTCTCCATCTGAACAGGGGCCACAGGCCGTGCAAATGCCCGTGGAGGGCCTGGTCACTGCCCGCTGCCCGGCCGTGCAGACATTTAGCGCCGTCACCAGGACCCACTGTGTCGTGCATGGGGCTGCCGATCACCGGCAGTGGTTAATCTACAAGGGGCCTTTGCTGAGAACGTCGGCACCACAGCAGCCCTAAGTTCCAACTGTTCCCCGGGAATTCCAGCTGACTTCAAAGGCTGACTGAACTCATGTCAGGATAAAGAATGTTTCGGGGAAACGTAACACCCCAAAACCGCACCCAGGGGGTCAAAAAGGAACAAGCGGGTCCTCACAGTTTGCAATAATCAGATTTGAAAGACCTGAGCATTAGGGGCACCTGGGGGGCTCAGTCGGTTAAGCGTCCTACTTCGACTCAGGTCATCTCGCGCTCCGTGAGTTTGAGCCTCGCGTCGGGCTCCGTGCTGACAGCTCAGAGCCTGGAGTCTGCTTCGGATTCTGTCTCTGTCTCTCTCTCTCTCTCTGCTCCTGCCACGCTCGTGCTCTGTCTCTCTCTCTCTCAAAAGTAAAAACAAACATTAAAAAAAATGTTTAAAAGACCTGAGTATTTAAATCATAACAATTTAGTTGCAAATCCAAGCTTACATTTTCAAACGCTCAATCATCAGAGGACTTTTAAGCAGTAGGAGAAACTGAGGAATCTGCACCCGTTTTAGTTTCTGTGCATAAATCCCAGCACTTACTTGTACACATCGTAACGCCGCCCTCCTATCTGGTGTTGAAAACTGGAACTTTCACTGCCTCAGAGAAATAGAAGATGTCGTTCCTTTTACATTTAAACCAACAAAATGGCTGAAGCTGCCAAAGGCTTTAAATAGTTATGTTAAATGCTTTTTAAAATTAAAATTCAAGTCTTATTTATGTAAGCTATTTAATACTACACACCCTTGAATTCTTGGCTGGAAGACTGAGTAGTGGATGCCGAATGAAAAGTCTTTTCAATTTGTAAGTTGGGCCCTTCAGTGTTTACTTTTTCTGAAAGGTGTTGGGGCCAGAAGCTGGGTAATAATTGCTTACCTACTGCCCGGGGAAACACACTGAAATGTCTCATTTGTGGAGAAGGGATGGTGAAAAGCATCTCTGTCCTTAAGCCTCAGTGAAATAGTGGGTCCCCTGGTCACGCTTGTGTCTGAGGGGCCCTTACCCGGGCCTGGAGCCACGGGCTGAAGGGCACGGTGGGGGTCCACGAGCGGCCGGCTTCTTCCACAAGTACATTGCAAGGGAAATTAAGAAGGAGGTGAGCCCACAGGTCAGAGACGTAAGGGACACGCCTGTCAAATGCAACGTGAGGCCCTTGTTTGAATCCTGATGAAGACAAACCAAGTGTAAACAGTGAACAGGCAAACAAGACCAGCAGTGATACAGCCGGGAAAATCTGTGTTGGCCGGATGCGGGATGTTAAGGAACCGCCAGTTTTTAAAGCATGATACAGTGTTATGTCACATTTAAGGCAAAAGTCCCCATCTTTAAGAGATGTCTACTGAGGCATGTGCAGATGGATGATATGCTATCTGGGATTTGCTTGTGGGGAGGGGCTCAGACCACACACACTTGGACCTGGGCGGGGGGGGGGGGTGTTGTTCATAGGCCCCCAGACAGGCAGAGGGGCATGGTGGCCTCTCCGGACTGTTTCCAGTAACACAAGAGAAGGAAGAATCCCAAGATGGGATGATACTTGAAATTTAGAAGGGATAAGGGATTAGCACCAAAATAGATTTTAAAACTCCACTTCCCAACTCTGAGAACCAACAGGCAAATGGGCCAAGAGCACTCAGCCCCAGAAACATTCATTCCACCTGCTTGTTGAGCTGCTAGTATGTTTTAATCTCTGGGGAGGGAGGAGTGACCCTAACAGGTGCAAGGTTTATATTCTGGTAGGTGGGACAGACAGGCCGACAGAAGC
>CM053578.1:104955541-105144103 GCA_028646485.1 Cryptoprocta ferox
GCTGACAACCCATGGGGAGGGGGAGAATGGCCCCAGCTGTCCTCAGGGGACCCAGTGGCCAGCCTCCTCCCCCCACCCCATCCCAACTCATTAGTCACTGAACTTGGGGGCCCGAAAGTGGGGTGGTCACTTGGGGTGGCAACTGCTGCTGGGGGCCCAGGGTGGCTGTGGTTGGGTTTGCAGACTCGCCCCCTGGCGGGGGAGGCGTCTGCTGACTGAGGGCAGGGGGCCAAATATCTCGGGGGTGGCCCGAGGGCATTTAAAGTGAAGATCTGCCCACGGGACCTGCTCGAACGGGCAAAGGGCGGCAAGTCCACCGAGGGTCTGGGGCCCAGGGGCCACCCACGGGGGTTCCAGCGATTCCCGGACGCGATAGGGGAGCCCGGGGTTGGGGGGGGGCAGGCCAACGAGGACGCGAGCACACGGCAGACACCAGAGATGCTGTTTTATTTACACCACAAGAGCAACAAGCTGTCTGATGAGGTACAAAACACTGGACTCCGGGTGGAGTGAGATGGAGTCGGCGGTTGGAGGAGGGGCACCGGCGTCGGTGAAAACCCGCCCACACGGAACAGAACAAGAATGAGAAAACCGGGAACACAATCTCCAACTCCACTGAGCAAAAAGAAAGAAAGAACCCCTGGAAGGTCCGGACAATCGCAGAGAACGGATCACATTACAGAAGAGGCGGGCGGCTGCCACCGCGGGGACCCGGCCCGGGGCACGCGTGCGCGACACGCGGGCCGCCGCGTCGCTGCAGCTCTGTGCAAGCTCTTGGGTGAACAGGGTCAGCCCCCCTTGTATATATTATAATATGCATCATCCTCATCAACTGGGAAATAGCGCCTCCCCCGTGGAGCACACACACCGAAAACCCAAACAAAGAGAAAGTGTCCGCTTGCTTTTTCTTCCAGGCGGAGACTTCTGGTCACTCGGACAAGGCGAGCTGGGCTGGGGACAAGCTCCACTTTCTGGCGAGGAAGAAAAAGGGTCTCGTCTCCGTGCGAGGGAGGGTCTGAAACCACGGCGCTCACACAGGTCACGACTCTCGGCTTAAAGTGACATCTTGGCCACATGTGGTCTACAAGTAACTCTAAAGTCACCACAGCTGTGCGGAAAGGGGCTCTCCCCGGCTGTGCGCCATCACCGTCAGCGGCCACCGGGCCGGCCGGAGGGCAGCGTGCGCCTGGCCCTGTGCAAGATCCAAGGAACAAACAAAACAAAACGCAACAAATGCCTCCAAGTCAACGGAAGAGAGACAGGCAGTTCACCTTGAATTCTGTGTAGTTTCCCTCAAACACTGTTTCCACATAAATACAATAAACTCTATTATTGGTATGTCACAAGTGCTAGATAAACTTTGTTTCTTAATATGACAAATGTTTAAGTAGTCCTTTTTATTTTTCTTACAATAAAAAGTACAATTTCTTAAGAATAGGTTCAATAAGACGCAAACGTTCCCCCCCCCGCCCCCACCGACTCTTTCAAGGTTTCGTTTTACAGAAAAACTCCCATCTTTTGAATCTGCAAATGTCGTGAGAGGGGAACAAAAAAGGCATTTTTCTTCTTCCCCGAAGCTGCCGAGTCTGGCGTGCAAAATCCGTATACGTTATAAAGACATGCCGTCCATGCAACCTTCAGGTGTAGGAACTTAAAAAAATAGATTCATATATGTTTATATATATATTTATATATGTATCAATGCCCATAAAACACGTGGGCCCGAAAAGTCTACAAAAAGAATGGAATGAGCACATGGCTGTGACCAGTGAAGGAGGAATGTTCTGATCGAAAATTAAAACCGACCAACTCTGCCGCCCTGGCTTCTGTGCGGAGCAGCACCCGGCGGTCCTTCCTCTGGAAACAGGGTTGTGAAAGTTAAGTGGAGAAAAACCAAAACACTCTGACAAAGTGGCCCTCCGGGGCCGGGCGGCCGCCTGCTGGTGGGGCTCGGGCACGCCGGGGCGCGGCGGGAGCCGGAAGGGCGGGCGCCTCGAGTCCCGGCAGCGTCGTGGGGATTCCCGCGAAGGGACATAAAGTGCTCGCTCGCTGACCCCCGGCCGGTGCCCCCGAGGCCTTTGCAAAGGAAGAAAAAGGCTAAAGGTGCAAGGGCCGGAGGGGGGAGGTGTGAGGCACCCCCCGCCCCAATCCCGGACGCGGGGGGTCCTGCAGACCCTGGCGGCTGGCGGCGGGGAAGGGCCGAGTGTGTCTTCAAAGAAAAGAAAAGGCTACACGGTAATGCTTTAAGCACGTCTGTGGCGCTCGAGGGCGCGGACCCAGGAGCCACGCTCCCCAGGCCTGTCTGCCGAGGGGTCTCCCCAAAGGAGATGGGGGGTGAGCCCCCCCCACGGACGGCTCCCTGACCCAGTCACCGTAAAAAGTGTGAGATGACCTCTTCCACTCTGAGAGTGGAGGCCGGCAGCCGCGGGGAGGGGGGGTGCCCACAGGCCGTGGGGGGCAGGGGCCCAGCAGGCCACGGGCAGGGTCCGGGCCCTGCCACCGCTCTGCCCCAGCCTGGACGGCCGAGCTGGCTCCTGCACACAGGCTCCTCCCTCCACGGTGGGCCCCGCAGCAAAGAGGGGCCAGCAGGGGTGGGGGTGGGGGAGTCACACATGCCCCAAGACTTCCCTGTCCTGCTCTCAGACCAGTGTCCTGGGCCTGACCACCAGCATCCCCGTGACCAAGCCAAGCCAAGAATCTGGACTCACTCGGTCAAAAGTCCGCCTGCGTCAGTGTCTCTTTCGGAAGCTACCCTGTCAATGCGACCAGACTCAGAAACGTGGCTTGGGGCTCCCTCCTAACGCGGAGCCAAGCCTGAGCTCTCCCCGCGGCTCTGAACTCTCTACATGCTTTGGAATGAAACTGGTGGCTTCAAGTGCTGAAAAATAAGTTACCAGTAAAAAGTGACGGTCAGTTACTGTCAAAGACAAAAAGAGCAAAGGCTGGCTGTCCTGGTCAGGAATCTGCTGTCCCTGCGGGCTGGCCAGGCGGCAGGGGCCCCGGGGCTCCCCGCGGCCACAGGCTCCAAAACCCGGGGCCCGCTGCTCGTGGCCGGGACCCCGGCCGTGTGGCTGCGGCGGAAAAACCCAGAACGGGTGTGGGCCTCACTCCGGCCCCATGCATTGCTGACATGCTTTAAAAGGTCTTTGGAAAACTGAATTTAAAATCCTATCCTGACAACGCGGCCAGGGAAGTTTAAACAGGAGTTTCAAGAGTGCCAACGGCCCAAGGTGTCCGGCAAGTGACCCTGTGGTCCTCCCGGCGCGGCTGCCGAGGGGAAAACACAGCACCCCCCTTAACACTACTGATGCGGAGGGAAGAAAACCCCCTCGCTGACGGGCGCAGCCGTGGGGACAGAGCTGAGACAGACACTCCGCGGTCAATGCTAGGAGCCTGCACACCGCCCCCACCCCGAGCTCACTTCCTGAAAACAAACCGTGGGCAGTTCCGTGCTCCGTAGCAAACTGCTCGCTGTACAAAAATAAAACAATAATGAAAATAATAATAATAAAAAAAACCTTTAAAAGTTAAAAAAAATGTACAAGCAAGAATTTAGAAAGAAAAAAAGGTTTAGACGTTATTACCATTCAGGAAACTGCTAAATGGTGAGAACAAAATGTGAAATTCACAAAACAATGCTTATTCAGGATCTCCTTGTGGAAAAGTCATACAAAAATCAACAGCAAATTTCTATCCTTTGCTATAAAAACTCATTAGGTACTTATGTGCGAGGAGGCTCGGAGCAGGCAGGTCCTGTCCGGAAAGAGCGGAAAGGACAGCTCGCACACGAAGGCAGCTGCCCAGTGGCGGACGCGTTGGCGATTTGGAAGCTGTCCAATCTGGAATTCAAAAACACATGAGTTTCAAACTAGATCCCTTACCATAAGCACCTTGATGTCTAGTCCACAAGTCATTCATTCGCCAGGGACCTTTACGACCTGCATTTATTATATATATATACTTTTTCTATAAATGCATTATAAATATTTTATCAAGATTTCATAAGAATCAAGTTTCTTAGCTTGGAATACATTGGAATATATATTATACATATATATATTTATTTATACCTAAAATTTAAGCAATACTTCATGCTACTTGCTTTTAATAAAAAGCATTCCGATCGTAACACTGGAAGTGTGCCTAGGACATGCTTCACAACCGAATGGAGATGCTCAATTGTTAGATGGCGGACGAGAAAAGAACACTTTGGATTCATTTAAAATTTGCCGGACTTCAAAACCCCCAACAGTATTTGCCACTTTGCTGGGACTACCTCCGCTTCTCTTCAACAGCACTAAAGCAAAAAGGGGCCGGGAAAGGCAGCCCCCGGAGCCCCCGCCCACGGCCAGCACGCAGTGGCCTCGGGACGCGCGGCCCTCCCCCCAGGCCCGAAACTGTCCCACCGATTCCAGCTGTTTATTTTTTCTTAAGGCATTGTTCCTCAGACTTCAGAAAACCCAGCCACAAAAATCCATCAGAGCAATAAAAAAAAGGCACAAACTCGCATCTTCCGATGGCTCTGAGAGCCAAGCCAGGCCCCGCAAGCTCACTCACGTCCCTGCGCGTGTCCACTCCGCCCCGCGCCCGGCCGCAGACCCCGCCGCTGCGGGCCACGGAGGCGGCCGGGGCCTAGAAAACGTTCTCGAGAAAGAAAAAAAGAAGCTACAGGATGAGTCGAGTGGTTTACACGGAGACTGTGGAATTGTGGGTAATAATCAACTGTAAGCACCAGTTTTAATCGAGTCCATTTTGTGTGAGCAGATCTTTGATTTCCGTTTTCCTTCCCTCGCGGCGTCGGAGTGGGCGGCTCTGCCGCGAGCCGCTGGCCTCCCTCCTCCGCGGCCTCCCTCCCGGGAGCCGAGAGCCGGGCTGCGTGTGTCCGCGGGTCTGCGCGGCCGGCGTCTGTCCTGGCTCCGCGCAAGGCTGCCCGCCCGCGGGGGGCCCGGGGGCCGGGCAGGGAGGGCTCCCCGTGCCGCTCAAGCCCTGGCCAGAGGTCGCGGGCAGGCCGCGGAGAAACAGGACCTTTTCTTGGCGGAGCTTCAAGACAGGGACAAACAGACAAGAGAACCGCAGCTGCGGGGGCGACTACAGGGGCGGCTCCTCTTCCATGGGCTCCTCATCCGGTCTGCGGCGGCGCCCCGGGGGGAGCAGGGGTGCGGCGGCGGGCACGGCAGAGGGAGAGAGAAGCGGGGGATGGTCAGGGGCGGTGCCCACCTGCCTCTGCGAGTCTCCAGCGCCCGCGCCCTCCCGCCGCTGCCCATCCGTGCCCTCCTGCACCTGCGCCCTCCCACTGCCCGTTCTGGGCTCCCTGTCCCCCAAGAGCGGCCGTGGAGGGCCCTCTGCTCCGGAGTGAAGGGTCTCCAAGTGAGTCTCCGGTTCTTTCCTGGGAACCCCCGCCCTCCATCCCTCTGGGGAAGGCCTGGCGCACAAGGCAGGGCTTGCGGAAGAAGCCACGTGCCTCAGACACAACGGTGAAGCCCCGGGCCATCTGTACAATGTGGCACCGATCACGGAAGGGCCTGCAGGGCTGGGGCGGGGGCGCTCACCTCTTCTCCGCGGGCTTCACGCCCACGGACAGCGAGGCCATGGCGGTGACGGTCTCGGCTTCCTCGTTCTCGCACTTCTGGGCCTCTACCAGAGAGTGTCCCACCGTGGAGCAGAGGCGTGGCAGGGAACGCCAGTACTGGCCTGGGGCAAGGGAGGCAGCCGTTACTGGGGTCTCACCCCTCACCGGCGCCTTTAAAAGCACCTCTTTCAGGGGGACAGAAGCCAGGGTGCACCCAGGCTCACAAACACTGGGCTCATCCACACTGCCAGCTAAGTCCTCTCAGAGGTGGGGGCATCTGGAATGGGGGGGGATCCAGGAGCGGTGGTGGGGTTGGGGGTGGGCTGTGTGAGTGGGGCCTCCCCCTGACTCTGGAAGCTGCCTGGGTCTCCCACGCACACCCTCTGAGATGCGGGGGGGCCCAAGGGAGCGCCTCCGTGTTTGCTCACACACAGCGGCTCCTCAGCCGGGAGGCTGGCGGGGAGCACAGGGCAGAGCCTGCCCACAGGACAGTCTCGGTGATTTGGGCAGCCTGTGCCCCTGGGAGGTCCCTGCCCAGCGATGGCCCAGGCGACTCACTGTGGATTTCTATGACTTTTTCCATGGACCGGACGGCGTTAGCGTTGGGTCTCTGTTGCAGAACCTTTTCGGGGAGAGGATCAAGCTGGGAAAAAATATGAAAATACACTGTGAATAGAGACAGAACCCCCGTGTGTGCAAACAAGACGCTCAAAGTCAGCGCCTGTTTGCTGAGCGCACCTGCACACAGAGAAGAGGAAAATCCCAAACGTGCCTTTGCTATTTACTGTATGATGTTTTTTTAAACAAAAGATTTTTTCTTACGAACTGTAAGATCACGACCTGAGCTGAAGGCAGACACTTGCCCCTGATTTAGTTTCTTTAGGGTGACTTTCTCAGGACACTGTGTGGTCTAGTGGTGAGGGGCTGCGTCAAGGAGGCACCATGCTGACGCGTGGCTGGTGTGCCAGGACGTCTATCTGGGACCTATTGGGACACTGTCTGCACCACAGGCAGCGTGGGAAAGGATGGCTACTTGTTGGAAATGCCACTTTTGCGTCCCTAGTCTTACAAAGAATGCTTGAACGCCCCTCTGACGATGTTCTTCCAAAAGTGGGGAAAAGGTAAAAGGAAGACGCGTGAGCAGAATCTCTCAGAGGGGACCTCTCACTGCAAGGTTTTCCTCCGGTGCAGGCAGAAGGCAGTAAGGAAACACCAGACAACCAGAGGGGCCACGGGGCAGACTGGAGCATCCTCAGCTGACAACCAGGCACGCTGGTTCAAATACATCGTGAAAACACAAAAAATGACTTTAAAAACCTTTAAATGATCAGACAAGCCTACGAAATGCGGGGAGATGTGCTGGGTTCCAGAAGGAAGTGGAACCTGCCCAGGGCAGTCACACATCCCGGGACAGCCCCCCACCCCCCTGCCCTGAGGAAGAGCTGGCCTCACACGGACAACACGCAGAGTCAGCTGCTGGGCAGGGTTTGGTTCTCGGCCTCGGCTCTGCGCAGAAGGGACACAGCCCCCCTGAGAACCCGCCTGATTTGCAGGCCACTGTTTGCAGGGTCGGGTGGCTGGCGGAGCAGCCGCAGACCCTCTTGTGAGGCCCGTGTCCCCAAGGCAGGCCGCCGACCAGTGCTGCCAGCTCAGCTCCATGAGTGCCCCGTCCAGAACATCGTCAAACAGAGGTCACCAAGTGTGGACTGGGGTCAGGAGAACAAACACGGTCCCTACTGCCACTCTCCGGTATGGGGCACCAGGCTCCTTGGGGAAATGGATTTTCCAAGGCTGGGGCAGGGGAAGTCTGAGAAGGGCCTGGTGGCCTTGCAGGACCAGAGAGGACCGGCGCGTGCTGACGGAAGAGACACACGGCAGGTACTGAACTGAATGCAGAGTGTGAACGTACTGACGGGAATAAGCGACTGAACAAACAAATGGGGAGGAGAGACATGTTCCTTAATTTCAAGTGATTCCTGCACACGTTCCCCCCCCCACCCCGCCCCAAGACGTGGAGCTTCACCCCTTCCCATTTGCCCCGAGAGTGTGAGCTCAGCCACACTTCCTGACTGCCACCACAGACACGTGTGGAAGGGGGGAAGGTGACTTCACACAAGTGCTCACGGCTCACTTCGCCAGAGGTAAGCCATGGGGAAGGCACGGTGCTGGGCAGGAGGAGGGGAGCCCCTGACCCCGGGCTCTTCCTCCCCCGTTCAGCCATGAGGAAAAACCAGGCAAACCTCAATTGAAGGACATTCTACAAAACAGTGAGTGAAAGCTGGGCATATCTGGGCTCGAGCAGTGCTGTCCAGGATTGGCTCCCAGGCTGAGGGGAAACCGTCTGAGGTGCCAGCTATCCAGAATTAAAGGTCTAGTAAAAAAACGCAGATTTAGATCCTCGAAGACTGCAGTTATTGAAATGGTTGGTTTTAAACTATGAAGTAAGTAGGTGTAAGATGCATTAAAAATAAGATACTACTCCCGAAATCATTATTGCACTATATGCTAACTAACTTGGATGTAAATTAAAATACAAATAATAAAAAAATAAAGGTGACTTTTATGATAAGAAAAATAAGATACTAATACACGATTACTCAACTGAACTGGACGATTTGAAAGAGAGCCAGACAGAACTTCCAGAAATGAAAACTCAGATCAGATGAAGAGAAAACTGGTAACCTCGAAGCCACATCGGAAGAAATGAGCTGAATGCACCAGGCCGGCGGAGAGGGGCAGAGAGGGAAGGTCTTGGTTCATGTGCTTGGTGTCCCAGGGGGTGGGGAGGGGTCATTAATGGTGCCCACGGCCGAGGAGTCTCCGGGACTGACCGACGGGATGGATTCCTGGTCTGGAAGGGGGGTGAGGCCCGAGCAGGAAGAAGTACACCAGAAACCCCACCCCCACATACACCAGAGTGAGGCTGCGCAACCTCAGAGACAAGCAGAGCTCTAACGGCTGGAGAGAACCGGTCAGGTGGGCAAAGGAGCTGGTCAGCCAGGCACTGGCTGCGCCACAGCAAAGACGGCCACGAGACAGGGGTGTGACGGTTCCAGGGTGCCGGGAAAGTGACAGTCAACCAAGAACTGCGCCCCCAGTCACGCAACGTGAGGGTAACATCATGCCTTAAATCAAAGCAGGCAAACAGGGGAAGGTGACGGCCATGTCCTTCCCTGGTGGAGGTAAGGGATGTGCTGATGGCACAATGGTCCCAGGGGACGGTCTGAGAAATGAGAAGAAATGAGCAAAGAACACGACATGAATGCAGAAAAGGCCACATAAACACGTGGGACCTCATAAAAGCACAGCAATGACACCAACTTGGGGAAATTAGAGAAAAAAAAGAAAGAGTCAGGGATTGCAGGTGACTGGGGAGGGGTGGGGCCACACTCCCAAGGAAGCAAATCAACATGCAGGGCACCAGGCGCGGGTCAGTTTTGGGCAAGCTCGGAGCTTTTCTGTGTAACCATGTCCAACGGGGTGTCGCTCAGTCTGCAGCCCGGCCTGGGTCTGGGTGGCGTGGGGAGGGAAGAGGCCACTGACCACGTCGTGAGTGCACGTTAACGTCTGTAAGCATCGCTACTGCAAAACCACAACCGGCCATGCAGCCTCCTACTCAGCGGGGGGAACGGAACGCGGGGGCCCTCCGTCAGGCCATCACGTCGAGAGAAGGCGAGAAGCCGGCGGGGAGAAAGAGCTGCGGAAAACGGGCGAGCGCAGCACAGAGCAAGATGCAGACGTGAGTCTGAAAAAAGCTGCAAAGCAACAAAGGATGTTTAAGGGCCAGAGTCTCCACCTAAAGGGCACACGGTGGACTGGCTATAAAAATCAGAATGAAATCCAGCCTTATGCTCAGAGAGGATGGGCTGGAAGCCAGGACAAACCCAGAGCGGAAGCCTCGGGACACGGTCAGCGTCCACGACGTGCGTGAGCGGGAAACCGTGGCGGGACGTGAAGGAGGGCTCTGCGGGGTGGTAACATTTCAATTCTAGGACGGGACTTAAAACATGTACACGCCTGGTGGAATTGCTTACCGTGTAAGAAGTGAACGTCACCAGAACCAAAGAGGGTGGATGCGCCACCGGAGAGGGTGGCCCGTCTTCCTTAGAGGAGCAGATGGGTCAACAGAGAAAACCACATGTGAACGGCACGAGGGGCCTGGGAGGCGGGCGGAGGCGGCACAGCCTCGCAGGGAGGACCGCACTCTGGCCAGGGAGGAAGCCCTCCTCCCCCGCCACCCCCTACACACACCTCCTGCTCCCGCCACAGCCCGATCTGGTAGAAACTGGTAACAAATGAGAGCTGTGAGCCTTGAAGTTTGGAAATTAAAACAAACAAAAAAACCCCACCTATCGTGTGTCAAAGAAATAATCAACGTTAATCAGGAAATGCTCAGAAATACAAAGCAACGAAAGTGCCACGTATCCGTGTGTGACACACTGCGGATATTGTGCCTGAGATGCCCCGGGCAGAAAAGGCAGGTGCTCAGTTTAAGAAGTGAGCAAGAGAACAGAGCAGTCCCGCACAAAGACGTAAAGAAAATACACAGTAAAGGAGCAGAAACATATTTTGGAAAAGAAAAAGGCACTGGAGCTGAAAGCTGACTCTTTGAAACAACTTAAATCAAGGTGTGGCGGGACTGGGTGAGGGCGCTACCCAGGCACAAATGCACAGGTGGGTGGTGAGGGGGCCATGGCTGGGGTGCGACAGGCAGGAAGGAAATGGCTAAGGTGGACGAATCTGCTACGGCGTAACCTCCCAACGTTAATTCAAGAAGGGACAGAAGTGAGGGAATCGGTCACCTAGAACTCTCCCACAAAGGAAACCCAGGGCGCAGGGGAGCTCGCCAGTCACGGAAGAGATGACTCCGATCCTGCGCCGACTCTTCCAGAAGACGGAGAAAGAGAAGATGCCTTAGCGTCCATCAAACCACCCGCCCGCCCATCCATTCACCCACCTACCCCTCCCTCCAATCTCCCCCTCGAAGAATAATCGGGAAAACTACTGCACCAGAAAAGCAAGCAGGGGCTGCCAACAGGCCCCTGAAGAGAGGCGCAGGGGAGGCGGGTGACGAGGAAATGGCCCACTGCGCCAGGGGTGCTGCGCACCCCTCAGATGGGCAGAGGTCAAACGTCAGAGTGCCAAGTGCTGCCGAGGCCCTGCGCGGGGACTTCACGGGAACTCTTCAGGTGGCGAGATGCAGAGGCGGAGCCACAGCGGGACGGCCCTGCTGTCTCCCCTCCCCCCACGGTGCGGACAGCAGTGTCCTGGGTGGAGGGCGGCGAGGGGCGGGGCCCGGACTCCCCGCACTGGGTCCGGGTCTTCACAGCCACCGGGTCCTGACTGCCTGCCCGACTCCAGTACTGCCAGAAGCTTCGTTTTACCACTTTTAAAACAAAAACGGTTTTAGAAACCTAACTCATTCCGTAAATTCTCACTCTGAAGCAGAGGGGAGCGTTTGTTGCTTGGGGTGGGGGCTCCTCACGGCCAGTCTCCGGGGAAGGCCGACCCTCCAGGGTCTTATGTCATCTACCCAACAGCCTCCACCACTGTCCCCTCCAAGCACCGCGGTGCGTGTGTCACCGCGCTGTCCCCACCACCCGTTCCCACGGCAGCTCCTTGTCTCAAGCCCCCCAGGGAATCCGCCTGTGGCTGGACTGGTGACATGAGGCTGGCTCTCTGTCCCCAGCTCCTGGCAAAGGCTTCTGGAGGGTGAGGGGTCACTGCGTGCTTGCATGAGGAGCACACATGGAGGAAGCATCCCTCCCCGTGCTGGCCCCCCTGTCCCTTCTCTGTCATGAAGTCACGTGGAATTCAGGGAAAAGATGACAGGAGACCTCGGAGCAAAGCACCCTCCCAGCGCTTGCACAGAAGCCTGATGGGACGCCCCTGGGAAGAGTGTGCAGCACCTGTGGGGTCTCCGGGAGGAACGGGGTAAAGGGACAGAAGGGAAGCAAGGTGATAGCACAGTGTGGCCCGCGGCACGCGGTCTGTGTCCATGACGAATGGTGGAGAGCTGAGAGGCCAGCGCGAGGCTGTGCTGCGGGGCAGAGGGCCAGCCCAGTGCGTCCCCTGCAGGCCAGGCCCTGGCCAGCTCGCCCCGAGCAGGCTCCTAGCAGCTGGCACTGGGATCTGTTCCGGGCCAAAGGTGCCAGGCTGCCCACCACCAGCCTGGATGTCAGGAGGAAGTGCCAGGAAACGGGGAAACTTTAGGACTCGAAGTGTTACCTCCTGACTAGCTGGGATTCTGTTCTCTCATTTAGGATTTCCTGGGCAGCCCACCGAGCGCGAATCACTGTTCTCTAAACTCGGGCTCCATCAGTGAAGAAACCCCTGCCCCCAGCCTTAGGGTTCCTCCTAGTGACGGGGGACCGCCAGGCGAGCTAGGACCCTACTGGAGGGCTAAATCCCACAGAACGTCAGAAGGTGCTAGATGCCGTGGGAACACAGAGCGGGACCCCGGGACACAGGGTGTGGGCGGGCTGCCGTGTCCATGCAGCATCCAGGGGGCCTTCTCTGAGCAAAGACCAGGAGAGAAAGCAGGAAGGGCGAAGCCACGACTCCCTGGCGACATGACAGAACGTGGCTGGGCAGGGCAGTGTGGTGGAGGGCAGGGCAGGCTGGTACGGGGAGGGGGGGCCTGGTCCATCCTTGGGGGGGCAGCAGTGATTTCCCAGAGGCGGGGCCAGGTGGGGGTGCAGGCATAGGGAGGCTGGGGTGGGGCGCAGAGAAATGGGTGACGGAACCCCTTCCACAGGGGGTCTGAAGGACTAGAGGCCATCCGACACGTGCAGAGGGAGGGTGGCCCTGCCCCTCCTGGGCCAGACCCGCTCAGTCCCCGGCCCCTGTGTCCTGGAAGGGGGGCTCAGCTGGAGATGTGGGTCACTGAGCTCCAAAGCATCGCGAGTGCGCTGTGGGCCTTCTTCGGGAGATGGCTCTTTTGGGGGGGAAAAAGGGCCACTGTAGACAGACAGGAGACCCCCAAGGCCGCCCTGATGTTTGGGTCTGGAACACTTCAGAACGGCATCTTAAGCTCAGTCTTTCAAAGTCTGGCCTTGGCAAAAGTGAGCAGGACAACACTGAGTGTCCAACTCTGAGGACAGAACACTCCGGCCCTTGCAGACTGTTCTTGGTCTGAGGACAGCTGTTCAGGGCTTCAGCTCACTGTCTTTTCAGAAACGGAAAGCGTTTTTCTGCTCCATGGTTTGAAAGTGCTGCTGAAGAACCAACAGGTCGCAACATCCTGAGAAAACGGGGCTTAAAGTGTCAGGGTCCATGCTCGTGCTTCTCCTCGCGTGGGAACACCCGCGATGGCCGGGAAGCCTTCCACGACAGAGGTGCCAGGCCCCGTCCACACCGGGGCCTCCCTCTGGCCGGCACCAGGCCCCCAGAGCCCCCTTGCAGCCACACGGCCGGGTCCCGGCCACGTCGGCCAGCTTGGCAACCTTCTGGCCCTCACAGTCCACTTCCCCCGAGTCCAGACGGCCAGCAGCCAGCAGGGGCGCCGGTCCCTGCTTCCTTCCAGGGACGTCCACAGAGGGCATCACAGGGGGACCACCCGTAGCTCCGACCCCACCAGGCCCTGGCTGCTCTGTTGGCCCCTCCCCCGCCCAGTTCCCCACAGCCGTGTGCCTGCCTCTGTTCCCCAAGTGCGGTCGGTCCCTCTTTCTCAAGGGACCTCAGCAGAGCTGCTCCCCAAGAACGGATTTCAGTCCTGGTCCTTCCAAGGACACGGGCACCCTGACCATGCCCCAGGGGGCTCCTTCACCTCCTGAGCGGCCTCCAGGGGCCCCAGGCCGTCGCCTGGTGACTCGTTGAGGCTACAGGCTCCCACCATGTGCCATGGCATCCTCAGCCAGATCCCTGCTGTCCCCGAGCACGTCCACAGCTGCTCACGGCTGGAGTCTGGGGTGATACTCCCAGGCCTCGCCCCCCAGCTACGTGACAAGTCAGCGGTGGTCCTTGGGCCGCGCTGAGCGCGGGGAGGGCTGAGGTCTGCCCACTCGGGCGGGGCGGCCGTGGTGCATGCAGCCATGCTGGGGGCGGGGGACGTGGCCAGAACCCTGTAATCATCTGGGGTTGGCACCTCTTTCCACAGCTCTTCCGCTGAAAACACAAGGGCTTGTAGAATGGAGGGAGTGGTTTCCAAAAAAGTGTTTGAAAAGCAAACATAAGCCATAAGAGGACCAAGAACTAAAAACCATGACTCCTTTTGAGAAAAGGTCAAGGGCTCAGACGCAGTAACCACATAGGCCCAGCCAGCACCGCCCCCCACGGACCCGCAGCCTGGCTGAGGCAGGCCTCGGCCTTGTAGCTGCGGGTCGTCCTGGGAGAGGGGAAGGCGTTGAAAACAGCACCCACGAAAAGAGCCCCGTGAACAGTGTTTCTGGAGGCCAGGGCCGCGTGAGGGCGTGGCGGTAACGGAACCTACTGGACAGGCGCTGGCCCTGCTCACCCACCATCCTGGGGGTGGAACTGGGCAGTCTGAGACCACGCGGCCCCTCGTCCTTGCTCTACAAAGGTCAGGGAGGGCCACCCTGTCACCGTGCACCCTGCATTCTGCTGTCATGAGGACGGGGTGAGGCGGACGCTCTGTGCAGGGCGGGTACTGCTCCCCCCACTTCTCGGACCGGCAAGGGCCCGCCCCTCCAAACATCCCCGACACCTGGGGCATACACCCTGTGTCCTACAAGCGCCTGCAGGCCCCCAACACGGTCGCCGCTAGGCCGAGAGCCCTCCTGGGAGCGCCAGCACGTGTGAGGGCGGGTGCAGGTGAGGGTGCGCGTGACAGAAGGAAGACTGGCCGTCGGGCTGAGTCCACTCACTGTGTCCCCGTCTCTGTGTGTCTCTCCTGGTCTCTTCCTATCTGTCTCATGTCTCTCTGTCCCCATCTCTGCATCCCTGTCTCTCCCTCGCAGCTGCTGTGACCACTTGGAGCGGTCGCACCGGCTCCTTTCCGCAGGGTGAGGGCGCAGCAAGCGGCCAGACCCCTCCATACCCTTCCTCAAACTGTCTCACTGGATCCCCCACAATTGCCACCGACCTTGGACTTGGGCTGAGCGGCAGTTCATACTTTGAAACGGCACATTATTCAACAAAAAACTGCCCCAATAAACCCTACCCTTGGGGGGGGGGTGCACACACCCCAGGCCCCTCACTGCAGCTCAGCCTGGGGGCCTCAGTGCCCACCTGCCGGGCTCTCCGCACCTCCGTCTACACTGCTTGGTCTGTAATACTTGCCCAGCACACTTATAGAACTTTTCATGGTCAACGGTCACCGAGAGTACAAATCACCCAGAGCTGGAGGCATCCCGTGAAGTGGCTCTCGGGAGCAAGGCCGACCTCAGATGGCGGTCACTCGGTGGCCCAGGCCCTGCTGTCTACTGCGTGATCCCAATGGGCGTCTAGGAGGGCAGATGTAGGGAGGGCCAGACAGAACCCACTCTCAGAGACGTGCTTCCTGGAGGAACCCTAACTGGCTCGAGCCCCCAGGCTGGGAGGCTGCGTCTACGGCATGTGAAAGGGGCTTCAACGGGGCCTTCCTGGGCCAGGCAGAGGCGGCCCCGCACAGGGAACTGGCTGGAACTCCTCACAGAGCCACCCCTTCCCTGGGCTTCGGGGCCTCCCGACAGAGGGCTCAGTGGAATGGGAGGGGCACCCTCCCCACCCGGGCCTGCTTGACCAGAGCCCGGAACACAGCCCGACAGCCATAGGGGCTGTCTCCATCTGGGCCTCCCCGCACCAAGCCTCAGGGCCACCCTGCCTTCCAGATCTTCTTAGGACAGCCCACAAGTGGCTCGGGGATCCTGGCACCACGCCTGCCACACAGGGTCCGTCCTGAACTGCGTGTCCTTCAGCCGCAGGTCAGGGCCTTGTCACCCAGGCTCCTCCGAATCCAGGTGGTGAGGCAGAGGAGGAGGCCCAGCACAGAGACAGCGGCACCCCCTCCAGGCACCCAGGGAGTCTGCCCCACCAGAGTGTCCGCGCACGCTGAGGCCTGGTTGGTCGCCTCCAGACGCCCCCCACGTGGGCCCCGGGCCTCCCTGCTGCAGGTTGGGCCCGTGATCCGGGGTACCCTGCCCGCGCTCCCCACACCAGCCGCTGGCCTCTCGGACCACAGAGATGCCCCAGCGAGTGGCCAGAGGAAGCTGTGCTGCCAGGACTGGAAGCGGCCCCGCGCGCCTCCAAGAGCATCAGGACACAGGTGTGTGACCCCCTGGTAAAGGCCCTCAGTTGGCTTTGAAATTTCAGGAAGCGCACATTTCCGAAAAACACAGTGGAAACTACAGACCAGTTTCGGGTCACACTTAGGCACTCAGCGCACCGTGGAGGGCGGCCCTTCCCCGCTGGCCCCAACCCCCCACAGCAGGGCAGCTCTCCCCGCCTGCAGGCCCCAGCGGGGAGGGGCGGCCTGGCCCGGCCCGGCAGTGCTCCGAACGCAGGGCTCCAGGGACACTCTCTCCTGAAAAGCTCCATCCCATCCGGACCCTCTGAGCTCAGCTGTGCAAGCCAGCATCTCCCTGACTTTGTCCCGTGGCCTCGGTGGGGACCCAGTGCAGGGCCCCAAGCCCGGGTGTCACCGGGATCCCACACACCAGTCTGCAAACCTGCACGGTGTCACTGCCCCCAGAACTTCCTTCGAACCCCCTGAGAAGGGACTGTCCACGGAGGAGGACGGGAGCTGAGAAAACCCACATGCAAAGGTGAGCATATTTACTGTACTGGGTCCCAAACCACCTTCACGGAGAAAACGGTTCTGGGTAGTCCTTCAGCTCCCAGCCCCCCGGCCGTGAGCAGGGAGCGCTGTCAAATGTGCAACGGTCGTGCTAAGGGGTCGGGGGGGGGAACGTGATCCCGGCCTGAGTGCAGATGTGACAGAGTCCACAGGTCTGAGCCCTGAGCCTGCGCACAGAGCAGCTGCGGACCCCCCCCGCCCTGCCCCCCCCCCCCGCAGACCCCTGGTCCTCCTACCTCGTTGCCCAGCAAAGCAGAAACACATGCTTCCGACGCATCGCAGATGGCCGTGAGGTCGTGGCCCCCCTCCAGGGCCAGAACAATCCGGCCCCCAGCCAAGCCCATCAGCTGCTTCGTCAGGTACCCGAAACCTGCAACAGGAAATGGGAGATGTGAGCGGAGGGCGAGGGCGGGCCGTGGAGCCGACGCCTGGCCGTGGATCAAAGCGCCCAGAAACGCATTACATCACATTACAGAGACCCAGGGGGCTGGCACTCCGAAACACATAATGGAAGCCAGGTCTGACTGTAATAAATTCATTGAAGGATTTCGGTTTGAGATTCTTTTTGATCTGTTTGGGAGTAGGAATTACGGTTTTGGTGCTTTGATTTTATAATGCCGCAAATCATCTCGTTTGGGGGAAGGAAGGAACCCCAGCAGGAGCCCCCTGGCTCTCAGGCCGGGGCCACAGAAGAGACGGCAAGAGTGTGTCCCTAGGGCTGTGTCCTGGTGGCCTGGGGACCAGAGACACCCAGGGGTTCTGGCTGGCCGGTGTGCAGGCCACATGTGTGTGCACGCAGTCACGGGCACACGCACCATGGTGCACATCCCTCCCGGACTCACACACCGCGTCTGGTGTGTCTGGGTTTCATCAATAGCCACAGCGCACCCCCTGCACCCACCACCCCTCCCACCAGTGAAAACGCCTGACGGGTAGAGGTGATTAGCATCCTCGCCAGAACATTCTGATGTTTATTAAAGCTGGCGAAACCGCGCCACCCTCAGTGGCCCCATCACAGGCTGCTGTCAGCGGACCAGGCCCAACGCAGGGCTGTAACCTCCCGGAGCCTCAGAAACAGTGACTGGCCCCGAGGCCACCGTGAGGGCCACAGGCGCCTCCACTTACAGCACGTTCAGCAAAGGGAAGGCCTGTGCAAGCCTGAATCGGCAAGTGCGGGGTCCGTGGGCACTGTTTTTCCAACAGCATTTGCTCACTCTGTGTCTCTGCATCACATTTTGGTAATTTTTGCAATGATGTTTCAAACTTGTTTCTAGTGTGTTACCGTGATTGGTGATCACACCGCCCTTAAAGCTCAGATGAGGGTCGGCACACATTAGTGGTAAAGTAATGTTTAATTAAAGTATATATGCTGTTTTAGACGGAACTCTATCGCACGCCTAACAGACTACGCGGTAGCGTAAGCGTAAACTATCTTCTATTTGCACTGGGAAACCCAAACATTCGCCGGCCGGCCTCGCTCTACTGTGGAGGCTGGGCCTGAGCCCGCAGGGTCTCCGAGGGGAGCCTGTAAGTGCAGAGGGTCAGAACACGGGCGGCAGCAGTCTGGCCACGCATGGAGGGGCGCTGGGCACGAGGCTCACTCTCGGCTCTCTGCCCAGTCAGTGTGTGGGCCCCCGGCTGGGGTCAGGGAGGGCCGAGGTCTGTGCTGGGGCAAGGCCCCCCCCACGAGGGCCACCCCGTGCGTCTGTTTGCCCTGTGTTCTCTGGGGGGTGGGGGCAGGCACTGTCACGTTTTGGTAAGACGTAAGACAGGTTCCTCCTATTGTTACTAACAGGAAGGCTTGAAACGCAGAGCAGGCCTAACCATAAAAACGGCAGAGTCCAGACGGTGTTCCTGGGCAATCTGCGGGGACTTACATCTGGCGGAGAGGTTGTAGCCGCCGAGCGGCGTGGGGTGGCCCTCCACGGCGTCGAAGCCTGAAGACACGAGCACCACGTCCGGGGCGAACTCGCTGGCAATGGGCATGACCACGGTTCTGCGAAGGGGGGAGAAGGCGACACTGGCTCAGCTGAGGGCACGGCCGGGGAGCAGGAGCCTGGCCCATCTCCTGCCAAGGTCTGCAGGATGAGGGCTCCACACGGGTTTGGAGGGCTCGTGCCCCGAAGGGGATGGCAGCTCATCTGACAGATACCCCAGAGCTGGAACTGGCAGGCCCGCCGTGAGTGCCCGGGGAGCCACCACACAGGGCTCCGGAGGAGGCTCGTGGATTACACTGGGGTGACCTATGACCCCCGCAGTGCCGGCTGCCCAGACTGCTAACATCTTCCCCGCGCCTCATCCTCCGTCCCCTGCCGGTCCTGTCTCGCTCCTGTAGGTGGGGGCGCCTCTGCTCCCCCCACCATGCTCCCTTTATGTGGCCCGGATTCAAGACAAGCGCAGTCACCGACTGCCCCTGGCACCAGGGACCCACAGCTGTGGGGCTGAGAAGACAGGGAGTCCCCGAGCAGCCCTGGCCCGGAGGGGGCCCTTGCTCGCTCCTGCACCCCCCCCCCCCCCGCCACAGCGCCAGCCACAAATGACCAGAGGGCTGGCAGGCACACGGGTGGGGGTGGTCACTGGGTTAATCTGACACCTGAGATCTTACGAGGACACCAGATGAGCGCATTTAAGAGAACGGACAGGTCAAAGTGTGAACGCCCACTGAGACATTCAGTGCTTTAGTTACATTAGGGAAACAAGGAAAACGGTCACGTGAACAATGGAAAACATACTCTTAGCACAAAACGACCACTTACAAGCACGTGGTCTAATCACACCCGGCCACAAGGGAGTACAGGTCCCAACACGTGACTTCATCCGTCACTTAAGCTTGCTCTCTTGCTCTATTCGAGTTTGACTCTATCACCACAGACTCTCAGAGTCTCCCTCCTCCCTCTGGGCGAGGCGGGCAGTGCTGCAGGGGCCCGTGTGCCCGGGTCAGGCTGGGTGCGCCTCCGCGGACCTCATCGCCTGGGTTTCCCCGGGGTCCCTCGGGCCGGACCTCGTTTCTGCTGCACCAAAAGGCCCCGTGGCTCACCTCACCGGGTCTCTGGAGCCCGCACGGCCCCTCCCAGCCCCGCTCGCTGGGAACGCCGTGGCCAGAGGGCAGCAGGGCGGGTGTGAGAGCCTCCACGGTCCCTCCTGCCTCGTGTTGCACAACAAACTTGGCCATGAAAAGCGTCAGTCAAGTCAGCAGCCACCTCGGGCCCACAGAACCCGAAACGAACTGTTTCTCCATTCGGGAACAGTCCTCGGATGTGATGCTATAGAAGTGCCCCGACCTCAGGCAGTGGACGTGACAAGAGCCCTGGGGGCACCACGCACAAGAGCGAGACACCACTGGACGCATGGGACGCGCATGGGCCGGCGATGAAAGACCGAGCGAGAGAGCCCGTCCGGGGGGAGGGTGTCTGAGACGCGGGAGGAGCCTCCGGGCTTCCCTCCAATCAAGCTGGGTACGAGAGCATCTGCCACAGAGACAGGCGCCGGCTTCTCCCCAGGCCCCGGGCCAGCCCAGGGCCCGCTTCTGGAGCCGCGCACCGGGCGGGCCGGGAGGCCAGGGCCTGCTTCGGAACCCGTCGCTTGCTTCTGTTTTTCTTTCCTCGGAGGCCGCGCCCCGTCCACACGGCTGTGTCAGGACTGCCTCAGCCACAGGCCGGAGAGGGTAGCTTTGCGCAGGGTCTGCACAGTGGGTCTGGACCAGCAGCTGTTCCCGCCAAGGGCCCGAGAGCAAACGGAGTCTTCGGGCCACGGGGCTTGGTGCCACTACTCTGCACTGACTTCACCCACACGTGAACACAGGCGCACAGCATTTCCACTAAATCTTAAAAACCACAAGGTAGGGGCGTTGTGCCTGGGTGACTCAGTCGGTTAGGCGTCCGGCTTCGGCTCAGGTCACAATCTCATGGGTTGTGGGTTCGAGCCCTGCATCGGGCTCTGTGCTGACAGCTCAGAGCCTGGAGCTGCTTCGGATCCTGTGTCTCCCTCTCTCTCTGCTCCTCCCCTGCTCCCGCTGTCTCTCAAAAACAAAACAAAATAAAACATAACAACCACGAGGTAGGATCCGGCCCAGGCCCACTTCAGACTCCGTCACGGAGACACTGGGAATGTTCTTCACACAGGACGCCAGCCCTGGATTGGAGCACATTTCTCTGTGTCACCGGGACGCTGCAACCCAAGTTCCCAGATTCTGCAAACACACAGCGCACAACCTGGTCGTTCGGCACAGCGCCAGAGTCGGTCCTGGTGCAGGCAGGCAGGACCGGAGAGCTCCTCGGAGTCCGGGCCACGTCCCCTGCGTCCGTGTCATGACCAGGGACGCACTCTGCCTTCCCACCCACACCGGACAGTGCCCTCTGAGGACCCGGGTCTCCCTCAGTGGCTCTGGACGGCCAGCAGGCCGATCTACACCTGCCGGCGGCTTTCACATAAGCCTTGTCTTCAGGCAGATGAACAGTTTCAGCCACGTGTCTGGTGTGGACTTTAAAGCCAAGACCCCTTTTCAATAGAAACCACAGATGCTTTCTGTGGACACCAGCTCATTCACAAAGAGCTACGGCAGCCGTTCTGAAGCGAGTGCACGTGGCGGGACTCGTTCTCTACCCCGAAGGACCACCGAGCTACTCTGTTCCTGATCCCCTCGCAACGTTAAAGAAACAACCCTGTGAAAATCAGCACCGAAAGAAGTCGATACCACAAGAGCCCTCGGCGTCCATGCTGGCTCCGTGGCATCGCCGCAGAGCCGGTCAAAAACGAGATGTGAAACACGGTTGATCCCATGTGTCTGTGTGCATGGGGAGGGGTGCGGGCCGGCTGGTGTACGAGCACACCCCCCAGCTTTACTTCCCGGGCTGGGAGCCCTCCAGGTTGTAATCTCGATCGCTTGCCGAAGCTACGAAAATCTGCCATGGTGCTGAGTGCCAGGCGGGCGCGCGGTGGGTCTCCAGGCCCGTTCTCGGTAGGCCCAGGAAGTGTCACTTCCATTCGCGGGGACTCTGCTTCTTGGCCTCAAGGAAGGGGGCGGAGTGTGCTCTCCTGACGATCCCATCAACGTTCTAGAACCCCCACGCAGAACACTTATGTTTCATGGTGTTGGAAAGAAAATGGGATTGTGGCCTCAGGTTTTAGTTCTAGGATGAAATTTTGACAACTTGGTCTCTGAAAACAAGATGTAAATATTCGCCGCAGGCCTTCTCTCAAATCATGGCTTCAAGGGGAGTGCACCCGGGGGCCGCCGTTGACCTTCCTCAGGGTACCGTGAAGGTGGAGGGGTGAGCGGGGGGCTTCCCGGGCCGCGCACCATCCTCTGCTTAGAAGAGGGCGGTGGCCCACCTCCCGGAAAAGAGACTCGCCCGTGCCCATGCCCCGCACCCCCTCTGCAGGAGAGCAGACGGCACCCGGTTCTCAGGAACCACACGGCCGGGTCCCGCGGACCCCTTGGTGCGGCCTGGCCCTGGGGGCTGGGGCTCAGAGGGTCGGAGCAGTGCTGGGCGGCAGCCCGGGGCCTTGACGCACGCTCTTCCTGAGCACGGCCCCAGGGGAGGCCCTGGGACGCCGCCTGCTCCCTTCCTGAGGCCTCAGCAGGGCCGAGGCTGGTGTCCCGCTCCAGCCTGGCCACTGTGCCCCCGCCGCCTGGCACGCACGTCTGTCCGTGTCCACACGACAGCTCAATCTGCTAACATGAGGGACGCTCGCTCTCAGTCCCAGCTGCCTGGTGGAAGGAACAGCCAGGCGGATTTACGGGGCACTTGTGGCTGGCAGCAGTGTTCTTCACAAGCCACCCCGTGACATCGGGTGACACGGGTACAAACTCGCCATCTGCAAACCCCATAGGGGAGTCTGCGTGCAGGAACCAATTCTACCCTTGTCTCCTGCTTCTGGAAGGAAATGGCCTTTCTGGTTTTTCTCCCAACCAGGGCCCCACACAAAACCCACCAAACTCGCGGTGGTCACAAGCCTCAGGCCCGCGGCACGGTCTCAGGGCCGTGCCCATCTGTGTCTGAGGGCGCCTGGGGAGCTGGGGGGTGGCCCCCACGTGCCCCAGAAGTCTGCTCCACACCACCGGCCCGCAAACCTCTCCTGCCATGCGGCACCCGAGGGCTCGAGACGGCACCTTCTGCTCTGTCCTCAGTGCGCATCCTGGGTGGGGTCTGCAGTTCAGCGTCGGCAGCCCGAGTTCGCGGGAGCCGAGCCGCCTGACGGACACACAACAGCTGCTGCATCGCCCGGACTGGTTTCACGGGAGCTCGGTGCCCTGGGAAGCTGATGACATGATTTCAACAGCCATGGCGTTTTGATAGCCGACGATTCCTTCCGTCGGACGTCGGGCAGATCCCTGCTTCAAGGGCCGGCGTGGCTGCTCTGACGGCTGGCTCTGCCGTGTGCCTGCGCCTGGGCCTGGCCTCTGACCCTGCGCGGCCGAGGCCTCGGGGCTTCAGGGGCTCCGTGTTTCCGGAGAGCCACCAAGTCCATCGTCCTCACCAGGGTCGCCAGGCTCGTGGCTGGAGGGCCGGCCCATCCAGCATCTGGACACCGCTGAGAGTCAGGGTCAGAGCAAGGGTAAAGATGGGAGCTACCCGCCCTGGCCTGGCTGCTCGACGCTAATGCCCGCAGCCGCGTCCTTCTCTGTCTGCCCTGCAGCCACCGGCAGCGAGAGTGTGCGGGCGGCTATGGCAGAGGTGGACACTGAGGCCGGCCTGTCCCTCTCCACCCCCGCTCTGCAGCCCTGCCCACTTCCAGGCTCTCTGTGCTCTGCTAACCCAGGCTCTGCTCTCAGGAGGTGGGGATGACCCTCTGCTCTGCCCCCTGCCCCTCCCTGTTGCTCCCGTCTGGCTGTCCACACCCCTCACCATCTGGGGCTCACCACCATGGTGCCTGTCCCTCACTGCCCACAGCCCCACTGCCACCGTCCCTGGTTGTGCGTGGGCTCCCCGAGGCTGCCCTGCCCCGACACGCTGCCAGCTCTGTCCTGCCCCTGTGCTGGGTGGGGCCTGTCCTCGGCCCTGGCACTCTTGGCCACGGGCCCATCCGTCTCAGGGCCCCTGCAACTCCCTAGCACAGGGCACCCCGGGAATGAGCAGCTCGGCTGCTGAGGATGCCCGCAGACCCACGGCCGCCGTGGGGAGCAGGCCTCGGCCGGGCTGGGCATGCAGCTCCGCCCCCTCAGCCACCGGGGCCCAGGCCTCTTCCCGCAAAGCCAACCTCGGCGTCCGCCTCAGTACCCTCCTGCTCTCTCCTGGGGTCCTGCCTCGCTCTTGGCAGGACCCTGGCTTCACCCCGGCACTCGACTGTCAACTGCGAGCCACAGCGTGAGCCGACCGCTCGGTGCCCAAGTCCATGCCAGTCACCGAGTCAGAGCCCTTGACATGCCTGGGGCCGTGGTCCTGGCCCCCGGAGGAGCCCCCACACAGGCGGGTCTGCTCCCTCGGGAGTGCCCGACACTGCGTCCCAGGCTCACTCCTCCAGGACTCAGCGGGGATGGCTCTGCAGGCAGGTGGCTGGGCACGGTGTCACTGCGCCCGCCTGCGTGCCCTACCGCCGAGGGGGCCCTGCTGTCCCCGTGAGCTTCCCCATCCCGCCTCGAAGTCACCTCGAACACCCTCGGGAAAGTTCCCACTCAGGAAGGGAAGGGCGCGGTGCCCTTCTAGAGATGGCACTGCCTTCAGCACACGAGGCCGCGGGGCTTGGATCCAGCGTCTGCACAGCGGCGCCCCTGGATGACGAGCGCCTCTGAGAGACAGACCCTCCCGTGGGCGCCTCCACGCTGCGCCCGCCCACGTGGCTGCCACCGGAGGTGCTGCGCGCCTGTCTCCACGATGATAAATAAAAATCAAAAACAATTTTGTAAAAAATTTTCTGTTAGGAAAAACAAAGGAAAAACCCCACAGAACACCTTGTGGAAGTAACACGAGCTCAGACAGAGAGCCTCCATCTTGGTGTCGCACTGGAAAGGTTGGGGAAAAGGAGACGAATCTGCCCGGTCGCTCAATTTGAAGGCAATCGCAATTCATTGAAAGATTAAAGTTACCGCTTCAAAATATCCAGTTTCACTGCCATCTCTCATAACCTTTACAAAAGCACATTCACGTCGAAGCTCTGATTTAAAGGCGCACGGAACCCCAGTTTCGCTTCCCGAGTGCTGACAGGCAGCCCCGTCGGCCACCGGACGGCAGGTAGGGGAGGGGTAAGAGAGCGCATCCTCTCTGCCTGCCAGAGCCCTCGGCCCTGCTCAGTGCACTTCAAAGCCCGTCTGGCACGGCTCTGGTTTGAATTAGGGTTGCCTTTTCTCCTCCAGTCTGAGCCTCGGAGAAAGTGCCGCCACTTCTGGATCTCGTTAGGGGCAATTTTCTTATCTTGTCTTCATCTTAGGCTTGATCTCCCCAAATGCAACCTGGCAGGCCGTGGGTCTGAGTAACAAGGTGCTGCCTCTAAGGCACGCACTGTCCCCAGGGGCCCCCAGAAAGGGGGAGACGCGCAGAAGAAAGGGGAAAACGGGTCCTGACCCTTCTTCCCCAGCCGATCGATGCCCAGGGAACCATAAATTGTAAACTTCAAAGTGCTATTTTACATTTAAATCAATAAAAAAAAACCCTGAAACAATTTTCCTTTTCAAAGAAGCTATTCAAGCTTTAAAAAGTTCATTTGATAAGGTATCATCATGTACGCACTTGGCAGGAGATTAAAACACAATGTCACCAGTGACTTGGAGAGAAAGGTTCATCTTAAAGGCTGGGTGGGGGGGAATGATCTCCAGGGCCAGAGGGCCACCTCCCGGAGCAGGACCAGAGCACCCCAGTGTGGCTGAGGCCTGGCCGTACACCAAACGGGGCGGGGGGTGGGGGGTGATGTGAGCACACAGCCGCCAGCCAGGCCGAGCACAACGCCACCCTCTGGCCGCGCCACAACTGCCACGGCGCGCCCCGGAGTTCCTGGCAAACTCAGGCGCCTCAGGGCGGATGTCCAGACATTTTACTCTCCAAGCAGCCTTCTGGGAGGGCTGGTTCTCAGCCCCGGCGGCTGGCATGGCACGGGCTCAGATTTCGTGTCGCGGATACCTAACTGTGCCCACGAGCAAGCTTCCAGACCGTACTCATTGGGTGAGTCCCTCTCCCTTAAATGAGGCAGGCGATGGTCAAAACTACATTATACCTGATGAGGGGTACGAAGAAACATCAAAATTAAGCCAATGAGACGATAGGAAAGAGGGACTCGGGAAGTCAGGGCAGAGAATCAGCGAGGGAGGTGGCGGACGCGGATCTGTAAAAACCAACTTCACTGCTCGAGAAGCTGACCGACTGCCCCGACTGAAGCGGACCTGAGCCGGCGCTTCCGCGGCCCAAGGGCAGCTCGGAACGGGAACGGCCAGGCCCAACAACCGTTCTGAGTTTGGGGGGTGGAGCCCTGTTTGGAGACGAGCAAGGCGATGCTGCGGGGGGTCCTGTGGCCCACGCAGGGCCTCCCAGAGCACGCGGCAGAGGCTGCGGCATGACGCTTACAGACGCACCCTCCTACGGAGCCACGCCCGCCAGAGACACGCACGCGTTCTCACCCTGCACGCCTGTCTCCACGCCCACAGCCACGTGCACACGGATGCACGCACACGCATGTCCTCAGACACGTGTGTCACGCATACACACGCCTGCACACACGCGCGTTCTGTTCAGATAAAGCAGAATATGGGCAGGGCAGTTGAGAAGGAGGGAGGAAACTTCCCGGGGCTCCAACTGCTGGCGCACTGACAGTGCTTTCTAACGACGACTGAGAGACCAAGCGCCCTGAACGGCACCCTCCTCCTCACGGGGCCCTGGGACCCCAGCGCCCTGCATCCCGGGGAGAAGGTAGAGGCCGCCGCTCGAAACGAGCAGCAGGATGAGGGCGCCTGAGCCGCCGAGCGTGTTGGGTCGCAGGGACTACTTCCGTCGGCCCAGACCAGAGGAGTCACTGTTTCATGACAAAGGCAATCACGCTGTTGAGAAGAATGGCCGCGCAGCCCTGTTCCGGCGGAGCAGAGCAGCGCGCAGGGGGCGGGCGGCGGGGAAGGAGGGACGCAGGTTTCTGTCTCTCCTCGCCCCACAAGGACTCCGCTAGGAGGAAAATCGGGAGATCGTGGAATCTTGCCGGACGGGAGCCTCCACCTTTCACGAGCATCACGTGTGCTGAGCCCCGCACTGAAGTCCTCGCTGGAACCCCAGAGGGGCTCCCGCTTCTCCCGCTGCCAACCGGAGGGGACAAGACCCCCTCGGGACTCCACGAACCAACTAAGAGAAACAGCAGCTACGGAAACGCCCGCTGTGCAGGGCCCGCCAGGGACGCCGGGGGAGGGGGTCTGAGTGTGTGTGTGAGGAAGAGGAAGGTCAGAGAACATCAGTAACACCGGGCAAGAGCTGGGGACGCTGGCGGGGGAATCCCTGGGTGTTTGAAAAGTGCCCCGTGGGACAGGAAGCTGGGACACTTACCTAAAGGCCGCCAAGTACTCCGCGTCTCCCATGGGGGGGTCAAGGCCGCCAGTGAAAGCCATGTTGACGTTGAAGCCCACACCTGGGCCTGTGCCCACCTGAGCAGAGAGAGCAGCGTGGGTCACAGGTCTGCAACCGGAGACCGATCTGGGCTCCCAGCCCTGGTGGCCCCATGGCGGAGCCTGAGTGCCGTGCTCCCAGCATGTGCTCCCAGGGCCCCCGACACCAGGACCCAACAACGGAGCGGGGGCTCTCGGCCCCTCGTGCCTTGGGGGCGTGGGGCACCCTTCTCCCCTGGCCGCGGCCCAGCAGTGTGCGAAGGCCTGCAGCTCTGCAGTGTAGATGCCAATAGAGACACAAACGTCTGCAGAGGAGACTGGCCTTCGTTCCCTCCTTCCAGGAAATAAGACCCAGAGTCTGAAGAAACGTCTCCACTGGGTGTCGGGGCCTCTTTGTTCAGAGCGAGAGCAGGCTCTGCCCGGGATCGGGGTCAGGAAGGAGCCCTGAGCCTGCCCATCCCCCCTCCCGTGTGGCACGGGGCAGCCAGGGGACAGCACGGGGCAGCCAGGGGACAGCACGAGCGCCCTGCCCGACGCACAGACGAGGAAGGGCCAGGAGGCAGGGCACCCGCGCTCACTCTCATCTGCCCACGTTGCAGCCGGAAATGATGGCCAGTCTTTCACTCAAACTGCAGACAAGATAAGGGCCGCGCGGGCACACGGGATGGAACGCAGTCCGCGCCTGCCTGACATCTTGGGGCGAACGGGGGTGGGAAGGCCTGGCTTGTGTGTGTGCAGGGGCCGTGCACACCTGCCCTGGCGCCAGCACAGCAGCCCTGCCCACGAGCGGGTGGACCCCGCCCGCCTCGTCCGGCGCCCTCAGCCCCCCGCCCCCCGCCCGCCTCGTCCGGCGCCCCCCGCCCCCCGCCCCCCGCCCCCCGCTCACCTCATCCGGCGCCCCGCTGCCCGGGAAGAAGTTCCCGTCGTCGTAGCGGTGGAGGGAGATGTAGAGGACGCTGGGGTCGCTGTAGAAGGCCTGCTGGGTTCCATTTCCGTGGTGCACATCCTGACAGAGCAGGAGGAGCGGACTCAGCGCTGGCTGGACGCCCCCGGACCCCAGCGTGGCCACCTGGGGGGCGCAGGAACGAGGGACAGGAAGGAGAGCCCCAGGCTGCGTCCTTGTCCGTGTCCCTCGCCCTCAGCACCGCGGCACGTTGACCGCGGCACGTTGCAGTTTCCAGCGAAGGGGGAGACGCTGGCGTTCCAGCCCCACCCGGACGCCACGACTTTCGCGACAAAACCACCTGGCTGCCGCCACGTCTGTGAGAAGTGTGCGGACTGCAGCTGTTCACTTGCGAGCACAGGTGAGGTGCCAGCTCTGAGCCGGACACTGGGGTGCAGCAGGAGGCCATCACAGGGGGCCGGGGATGGCAGGTGCACACAGCACCGGGGTCCCAAGCCCCAACCTCGAACGACAAACTGCTTCTCCTTTTTTTTTAAAATTTATATTTAAATGTTTTTTTACAGTTTATTTTTTGAGAGAGAGACCGCATGAAAAGGGAGGGGCAGAGAGAGGGAGACTCCCAAGCAGACGCCATGCTGTCAGCACAGAGCCCGACGCGGGGCTCCAACCCACCAAACCATGAGATCGTGACCTCAGGAGGAACCAAGAGTCGGAAGCTTAACTGACTGAGCCTCCCAGGCGGCCCTTTAATTCTTTCTTTAATATTTACTTATATTTGGGGGAGCAGAGAGAGGGAGACACAGAATCCAAACCAGGCTCCAGGCTCCGAGCTGTCAGCACAGAGCCCGACCGGGAGCTCGATGCCACGAACCGTGAGATCGTGACCTGAGCTAAAGTCGGACGCTTAACCGACTGAGCCCCCAGGCGCCCCAAACACTTCTAATCACAATGCCTGCGTGTTAAAAGCACAAAAGTGGGGCAGCCAGGCTTCCACCAGGCCTGAGGCCACGCACGGCTCGGGTCAGCACTGGAGAGGGCCACCAGGCTGGGCAGCCGGCTTCACACATGTGAGCAGCTGCATGCAGGTCAGGGATTTTAAAGCCTGGGAACTCCTTCATATCTTTGTTGTTTATTAAAGTTGTCTGTGAGGGGCATCTGGGTGTCTCAGTCGGTTAAGCGTCCGACTTCGGAGCAGGTCATGATCTCACGGTTTGTGGGTTCGAGCCCCGCGTTGGGCTCTGTGCGGACAGCTCATAGCCTGAAGCCTGCTTCGGATTCTGTGTCTCCTTTTCTTCCTGCCCCTCCCTTGTTCACACTCTCTGTCTATCAAAAATAAACATTAAAAAAATTTAAAAATATGTTAAAAAAAGTAAAAGCTACCTGAGCTCACTAGAGGGGAAGTGGCAGGCCGCATATAGAGTTGTGAGAGAGACGCCTGATGCCCCCAACCAGGGCAGCTGAGAGGCGCGCACCAAGGCTCCAGGGATGTGAACTTTCCGCACCGGAGGCAGCCCTGCCTGCATGTGTGCTGTTTCCCATGGGGGGCGCACCCGGGGTCAGCAGCCCCACAGGCACCGACCTTCCCCAGCGCCCTGGCCACGCCTGCGTGGTGGACCCCGGGGTTGTTAGTCACGCGGTCATGAACTCTACACTTAAGGCCTCAGCAGCAAGTCTAACTATTCGCTGGGGAGGAGCGGAGGCCTGGCTCACGGGGACAAGCGGACCAGGGCCTGGGCACCTGGGCATGGACCCCGGCGGCTGCACAGCCTCCAGCATCTACACGCCCGTGACCAATGCCCGGCACCTGAGAGCTGGCTGGGTCTGCTGGGCTGTGGATTGGTGTTTCCTTGCCCCAACTGGGAAGGCCTCTGCAGCACAAATGATAATCCCCCGAGTGTTTGCTTTTCCTTCCCCTTAAAAACTTTATAAAATAATTCATAAATACCACAATAAAAGAGAATAAAAAATGAACGCCATCAACAGCTGTCCCCGGACAGGCAGCTGTGTGACTGGTGTCGGAGTTCAGACACGACCTGCAGTGCTCACACTGGAGTTTACCCTCCAGGCGGTGGGGCTTCGAGAGGCGGCGTGTCTGGCAGGAGAACGGGGCGGGGCGGGGGGGGGTCTACACTGGCGTCAAGGGCTGCCCAGTTTCCGTCAGGAGGGTCTGACATGCACAGCGCCACACCAGCCGTGGGAGAGCGTGGCCCAAGGCCCTGTGGTGGACGCATGAGGTAGAGGCCGGCACAGCCCCCGAAGCCCCCTCTCAACGAGGTCCTCTGACTCCCGGCCCCTCTCGGGGAAGGGCCCCACTCACCCAGTCCACTATGAGGGTCTTGCTCACGTCCAGCCGTTGCTGGAGAAGCTTGGCTGCGATGGCCACGGAATTGAAGTAGCAGAACCCCCTGCGGGCGAGAGTCAGGGGAAATGGGGGCAAACACGGGTCGCGTTTCTCATCCATCTTTACGCAAGAGACGACAGAACTGTCCAGAGTCCCGTGCGATCTGAGGAGGGTCTGGTGAACTCACAGCTGCCTTAACTGAGGCTGCTGAGGGGCAGGCAGACCCCCGCAGGTCTGCGTGCAGACTGCCGTGCCCCGCGGTGGGGAGTCCCATCCTCGATGTGCCAACACCGCGCCCCGCCTCCTTGCCCCAGAACCTCACGGGACGCGCATGGGCAGCCTGTGCAGGGGCCCCACCGCACAGGCACACTGCTCATCTGTCCTGTTCTCAGACGTGCCACAATGACACATGGATCAGTCCCGGGATTAACTAATTCTGAGTCTTCCGGAGGGTGAGCAAACAAGCAGACAAGCAATCCGGGTAAAATTAAAACTCTCCACATCCAGTGGCCCCTCCACCGAAATTACTGCAAAGACAAGGAAACCCGGGGCAGGGAGGGGTTCTGTTTCTGGAAGCCGGGCCGGCAACCTGGAGCCCCCGGTGGCGGCATGCACAGCCTCTGGGGCTAGATCCCCAGGCCGCAGGCACGGCTTGTCCTGACACCCATGGGGGCGTCTGCGCGGGTTCACGCCTCAGAACACCCTGCCACTTGGACTGCGACCAGAACAGCACCGCCAGGGCAGGAGAGTCTTGCTCCTAGATGACACGGAGGGTTGTGGGTCCTGGCGTCACCAGGCCGCGGGGCTTGGGTGAGGTTGCAGTCTAACTGGAAGCCCACTCCCTCCGCTCTCCAACAGCAGCGGCCTGATGCCCTCACTTCCAGATTTTGAGGACAGAGGGCTCCCGCCGGCCCGTCTGCCAAACCCCGGGCTCCTTCAGGAGTGTGGGTTCGGCCTGTGGCCCCTCGGCCTTGTTCCAGCTGCTCCCGAAGACAGGCACGGTCCCCGCCATGCTGTCCGACCCACCCTGCCCTTTGAGGCACAGCCCAGACCTCACCTCTCTGACCTCCACCAGCAGCCTCAGTGCCTCTGCCTGTCCCCCAAGCATGGGACGCCCACCCTCCCACAGCCCCGTCCTGCTGGCTGGAGTGGTTTCCCACATCCCACGAGATGACAACGTGGCCAACCCACCCCCAGGCACCACGGCCCTCGGTACACAACTGGTGAGGCCCAGGGTCCAGTGTCTGTGACTCTGCCCCAGGTGGGTCCCCACCTGCCGCTGACCGTCGCAGGTGAACCCGGGCCATCTGTGCGCCGCACCCGCTACCTCGGCCGGCTCCTCGGATGTGTGCGTGGTCAGGGGCACCCGTGGCCCCAAATGGACCCCAGACCTGGCTGGCCCCTGTGGTCATGACCTTGAGACGTCAGTCTCATTGGTACCACACCACAAGCAGGTCAGCTAAAAGGCTACATGCGAGATGACCTGAGGGATTTGGTTAGAATGTTCTAGAACAATGAAGCACCACATGAACTCATTCTGGTGCAGGTTAAGTCACCACCCAATGCTGTACAAGACTAGAAATGTTTGCGGGTCCTTCTCCTTCCCCTCTCCGGTTCGGGTCGCCGCCTCGCCACAGCTGGTGGGTGAAGGGCAGCCCTTCCAGGAAAGGAGTCGGAAACCTGCACCCCCTGCCCGTGACGGCCGTGGCTACTTACATGGGCGTGCTCTCCTCCGCGTGGTGTCCTGGGGGGCGGACCACGGCGAAGCCATTCTGCACGCAGCACCGGACAGGTGGGGAGGAACGGGGGAAAGGTTTCATGTTAGTGAGAAGACGGCACAGACCACACACAAGGACACAGGGTCACAGCACAGCTGGGTACGGGGCGGACGTCTGCGAGGTCTACTGGTTGTCATGGTTACTAAGATAAAAGGGGACTTCGTCCCTGACTTTTTTAATCTTTTTTTTTTTTTACATTTATTTATTTTTGAGAGAGAGAGAGAGAGACAGAGCGTGAGCAGGGGAGGGGCAGAGAGAGAGGGAGCCATAGAATCCGAAGCAGCTCCAGGCTCCGAGCTGTCAGCAGAGTCCGACGCGGGGTTGAACCCACAAACCGTGAGATCATGACCTGAGCCGACGTAGGACGCTCAACAGACTGAGCTGCCCAGGCGCCCCCGTCCTTGACTTTTATCTTCGATGGCTCGCGGGTGAGAAGGCTTGGAGCTGCTCAGCTGGGGGATCTGGGTAGGAGTGGGTGGGACACCCCAGGTCCCCCTCTGTTCATGACCAGTACCCCCAAGAAGCCCCCTGATGGGAATCCCTGGAGCACAAGGGGCTCAGCCCTGGGGCTCCTGCCCTAGTTTGGCCTTAGCATGGACGACGCAGCTCCGGGGGTGGGGGGGCACTGCAGAGAACAAGTGACCCGTTCACTCAGGAGGAACAGCTCAGAGGCCAGCGAGGAGCTGCTCCCCCCAAGCCAGGCCCCGCAAGTCACGTGTGCCTCACAGACCCACCCGTGCACCACTCAGCAGCCACGGCGACGGAAACCGTGCACGTGGGCATCTCTGTGGCCGGCAGGGAACGGTCCCCGGGGCGGGCCGCCCGCTGGTGACGGGGCCCGGGCGACGGTGTTCAGCCTGCTGCAGGGACAGCTCCGGGAGGGACACTCTCACGTGGGAGCCCCCACTCTGTGCATCCCAACACCGTCCTACGTACGGGCCCCGCACCCGGTTGAGTGCAGGCTGCGCCCCCCCCGGGGGTCCCCGTGCCCCCCGTCCTAGGACTCGATCACCATGGTGCCAGTACAGGGGTGGCAGGCGGCTGGCGATGCAGGAGCCGGCACTGCCAGGGATGCACGGGCACTCGGCCCGTTTTCTCCACCACGTCTGAGGGGACAGCGGTTCTGCCCGAGGACGTGTGATGATCAAATGTATCGATTTCAGGAAAGCTCCTCCCTCGAGTGGACAAAGGAAAGGACGGGCAAGAGGATGCGGGCGAGACTGTAGCGTCGTCTGAGCTCACGGCGAGCGCCTGCCTGCACTCGGAGGACCTTCCTGAGGACACGGCGCCCAGAGGAACGGTTCTGAAAAGCGGTGACGGTTTACATACTACGCAACAAAACGTGTCAAGATTCTGGAAGGTCGACCTAACTCTGGGCGGGTACTTCCGAACGAGCGGCACGTGCTGCAGCAGTCGGTGTGGAGAAAGGTTCTATTTGGCTGCAACAGACCAGCGGGTTCAACGCCAAGAAGAGCCCAGGGCTACCGCTTCAGGTTCCACACTGCACCTCATCTTCCAGAAACTTCCACTTACAGAATTGTGGTGGAGCATCAAGGAGGAATCTCCACTGTGTCTGAGAAAGCTATGCAAATACCGTCCCCTTCCGCAGCCCCACACCTGTGCGAGGCCAGAGACTCCTCAAAGTTGGTAAGAGCATAAGGTGCTCCCGAGACACATCTTGGAGCGCCGCTGTGCTGTCACGCACTTTCACAAAGGCGGGAGGTGCTCCCGCGGATGAGCGGGGACTGACGGGGCAGGGGCAGGACCCCCCCCCCAGTCACAGCCTCCTCGTCTAGAGGGACCCACAGGGGGCTGTCACTCCACCCCCACCCTGGAGAGCCGCGGCAGCCTTTCCCCCCGGTCCTCACTGACCTTCAGCTCCCCCGTGGCCACCTTGAAGACCAGCTCCACCACGCAGCCCACGGCCAGGCGGGCGGCCCCCGACGAGTGCACCTCGTTCCATATGGTGTCGCTGTCCACCTGGGGGGAGACAAGGGCCCTGCAGTGAGGCGCATCTCGGCCTGTCACCCCCGTCCCCCCAACTCCCGGGGGGCGTGCAGGTGGGGGCTCTCCCTCCCAAATCCCAGCATGGGGCTGCTCGCCTCTCTTTTACTAATTATAGGACACACCCAGCTCACAGTTGGCCTTTGGTTTAAGATATGCCAAAAAATACTTAACACGAAAAGAGCCAGAAACGCAGCAGGAATGAGAGGTGCCCCTGCTTCCCTCCATTGCCCTGATGTCCCCAAGGCTCAGAGCAGGGGCCTTTCGGTCACCGAGCTCCATTTCTATTTGGTTTCGTGGCAACTGCAGGTGAGTGATACTAACAGCAAAACGAAATGGGAGAAGAACTGGAATGAGAGGTCCCTCCAAAGTACGACTTGACTGTGCGCTGAAGAAAACGGGACACTGCATGTGCTGCCGGGAGCACGGGGCGGGAAGGGAGGGGCCAGCCCCCCGAGGACCCTTGCTCAGAAAAACGTGTGGCGCACACGCGTCAGGTAATCCCTGTTCGTGTCCTGGTCTGTGTGCTTATGGAGACACACGTCTGACGTGTCTGACCGACGTGGGTGTTCAAGAGGACCAAGAAATTGGAGCGGCCAGCTCCGCAAGTCACCCTGTGGGGGCCGGGGCGGGGGTGCCAGGGCAAGGGCACCCACCACCATCTCCAGTGGTGGGACAACCGGAGCCTTGGCCGCGCACACATAGGGCTCCCACGCCCTTCCTCTTGGGGGCGCATCCTGCCCGGTGAGGGTTCGGAGCAGCTGTGCGGTGACAAGCCTGTCCACCTGCAACGCGGTGTCCGCCGACTCCATTCGAGAGCCTGCCTTTCCCCAGTCAACCCTCTCCGGGCACTGAAGGCTCTGGGACTCCGAGACTGAGGCCAGACAGCTGCACGCAGAGGTGACGCAGCCCGGTCCGGGCGCAGCCGGGCTCCTGCTGCCGGACAGACACCGGTCATTACGTGGGGGGACGGGTTTCCTGCAAGGAACTCTTGAAGCTTCACCTTCAAAGCGGGATGATTGAAAATACATTCATGAGGGGTTCAAGCCATTTCCGGAGGAGGGCTGTTCTTTTCAATGAGCAAACCTCTGTGTTCTTTAAACAGTTTCCAAATGTCACAAGAACGCTCTGCACTTGGCCGACTCTCCGCAGCATTAATATCCGACTTTCAAAGAGCGGCTTCTGCTGTGAGAACACCGTGCTGCCGGCCGCGGAAGCAGACAGGGCTGGCCCGGGTCGGCTTCGTCAGCGGCAGGACCCAGTCACTAAAATTGAAGGGGACGGTCCTGTGGCGAGGGGCGGGGGGATCCAAGAGCTGCTGCGCCTCCCGGGAGGGGGAGGGTGCGGGTGTCCAGGGCAGGCTGGTGTGGACGCTGCCTCGAGGACTGAAAGCCTTTTACACAAAACCACTCATCATTTCGCCCCAAAATGTGAGGATTTGGGTTTTGAGCCCAGGGAGCCAGTCCGGCACAGGCTTTGATAGGTCTCTGTGCGCGGCCCTGGGGCAAACGCCCCTCGAGGTCTTGTCCAGAGTGAAGGACAGCGTCCCAGGCCACCAGTGTGGACCAGCCTGGGACGGGCGCTTCCAGCCCTGACCGCCAGGAGCAGGAGGCCCCGGGGCGGGCGGGCACTCGTCCTGCAGAAGCAGTAACGGAAAGCCACAGGGAAGGGCAAACGGCCTGCTCCGTTCCTCACAGTAGAGACAGAAACCAGCGGAAGAAAATGCGGAGGACGCATTTCCGGTCCAGACGTAGAAGGGGCGTACCGATCCCGGGCGCCCGGGGCCCGAGAGAGGGCCGCATCGCCCACAGGGAGGGGCATTCGCCCATACCAGGTCCCCCGACGGGGAAAACGGGGAAGATCAGGAGGTGAGCAAAGCAGAGAGGTTCCTTTTATTTGGTTTGAGAAAAGAGTTCAGTGCTTTAGAGCCCTACTTTTAGCACAGTTAAGGGAAAAGGAGTTTGCAAGTAATCTCAAAACCCTATCCCACCCCCTAAACGTTAATTCAAAGTAACTTTCAGGAAGGTTGCTGGTCACCACCCAGAGCACGCACGCATGCTCCCGCCCACGCTTAGGCTCTGGGGGTCCACTTGGCTTTCCGAGACCCCACCAGGGACATGGAGCCCACACAAGCAATGTGCTTCTCCGCTCTCTGGGAGAGGGGGTCGTGGAAAGGCATCCGAAGACCCCACGGTCCACGCCTTCTCCTAAGGAGCCCACCGGCTCCCTCTCCACCCAGCTCAGCCTGGTGGAAGCGCTGACCAGGGCGCTCCCGTGCTCGCATGTGAAGGTGGGTGCCGGCCGGTCTCAGGGGCTCGGAGCCGGGCGCACACTTGGTGGGGGCCGCCTGGCTCCAGGCCCCAGGCCCGACTTGAGCTTTCTTTTGCAAATTATAAATCCTGCCTCGCACGGCGCGCTGGCCGCAGGGCAGCCGAATCCAAGCCTTTTCAAGTCTGGCCAAAAATTTGCCCCGAATTAAGAGATTGCAGCCTACTTCCAATACAAAATAAAATAACTCTAGGGGGCCCGGTGGTGGTATGAGTGAGCGCCGTTTATTCTCTTTCTGACGGGATAATTTTCAAAGCAGTGACTTTTGTAAAGACTCAGGAAGAAAACAATTTTGTTTCATTTCCATAACAGAATCCAGACCGGGGGCTCCCCCTGCGATCTGCAATCAGGCTCGCACGCTGCCCCTGCCTGGCTTCAGCCGAGGCGGCCGTGCTGTCCGCTGTGTCCGGCCGGCCCCTTCCCTGCGCGGCCGACCGCGCTATTGCACGGGCTGCGGAGCCCCGATGGCCAGCAGCCCCGGGCCCCGCTCTCGCCCCCCACGCCTTCGTCATCCAGGGCGGCAGGAGCCGGGGGGGGGGGGTCCCTCTCCATTAACAACAAGCTCTGGCTGTGGACGCCTTCGCTGCACCGTGGGAAGGGCAGACGTCCGGACTGGAAATTGTGGCAGACACTGGTTCTCCTGAGCAGGTCTGCCTAAGGCCGTTACTGCGCACAGACAAGCAGTCCCCCCGCCCCCGCCGCAACTGCATTCAGAGGTTCACGGGGCCCGCACGCACCCCAGTTCTACTGCAGCCCGAGCTGAGGTGAGCAGACTGTTTCTCCGCGGGTTGGGAGGGGAGACCGCTCAGCACCCCAGAGCCTGTTCCCACGGCGTGCGAGCGAGCCAGACGGCCTTCCTGGAGGAAGGTGCCGGACTCCAGCCTACAAACGCTCCCAGGCTCCCAGGCCTTTGAAGCCACACGTGTGAGCGGCGGGGCGCCCTGCCCACCCCTGTTTATAGAAAACACCTGGCAGCAATTACCCACTCTGCGGAAAACGGGGCGGCGATTTCTGTGGCCGCTGGGGCCCCGAGAACAAACAGGACGTTATTTACACATTAAAGAAATACTTACCCCGACGCCACCGCAGGGCAGTCTGACGAACACCGATGTTAGCGAGCCTGTGGGGAGAGGAACAGCCAAGGTCAGGAGGGCAAGGTCCCGGGTGCCCTGCCTGCAGGGAGCTGGGCGCGGCTCTGGAAGTGGGGTGCCCAGGGGCGCTGGCACTCGGGGAGGACGCACAACACGTCCGCACGCTCAGGGGTGCCCTGGTTTCACAGGCACCTCGGCGTCACGGTGCGGCTGACAGTCCCTGGGGACGGACCTCCCCCTCCCCACGGCAACAGTCACCCCTCAGGGGGTCCCATCTGGGGGTCCGCACGGAGAGGTGGGCTTCTCCTTCCGGCCTGAGCTCGTGCACCATGCACAGAACAAATCGAAAGGCTGCGTCCCGAGAACTCCTCGCTGTTTAGCAACGTGTCCTGGCCCCTCAGTGAGCCTCCCTCCGGCCCTCATCCTCCCCCACTCCCGGCTACAAACAAAGGTGAGAAAAGGCCCAGAATCACGCCGAGGATCTCCCGGGGACGTGAATCCCGACACCCCCTCCGCACGTATGAACACGGACACGGCTAAGAAACCACACGGCGTGCAGCTCGCCACCCGGGAAGGCCTTCCCCGGCCAGCGGCGCCGAGGCAAGTCCCCTCTCTCTCGGGGCTCAGGCCTGAGCCCTGGTGACGAAGACAGTCTTCTTCCTCAGCGTGCTCCAGTGCTGGCTGGCAACCCGCCTAAAACTCACCTGTCGCAGGGACAGAGAGCCCCCCCTCCCCGTGTGGCTGCCGTCCCCGGGGAGCTGGCCCAGGAGGCCCTCTCTGTGCTCCCATATATGCCCTGTCCCCATAAGGCCCTCCCTGGCGGGTTCCTTAGGCCAGCTTCGGACTCTCTTTTCTTATCTTTGAGGGACACAGAAGAGGAAGAGAGGGTTTCAAGCCGACTCCATGCCCAGCACAGAGCCTGACATGCGGCTCACACTCATGAACTGTGAGATCGTGACCTGAGCAGAAATCCTGTGTCGGACCCTTAACTGAGCCGACCGGGCGCCCTTGGACTCCATTTCTGGGGAGCCCCCCACGACGGCCTGCCCCAGATCCCTGGCCCCTGCTCTGGGCGCTCGTGAACCACACTGCTGGGGCCGTGGGGCTGGTCTGTGCCCACCTCATTCCAACTCCCGGTGCGGACCACACCAGGCACCGAGCCACTGGGGGCCACGCCATGGGCCGGGCCCCAGCCTGCACCCTCCTGCTGCACATGTGACACTCACACAGGCTCATGCTCACCCAGGGCCAGGCACACACCACAGCTGCCCGTGCAACGCCCGGGCGCCGGGTCCCAACCTCAGTCCGCCTCTCCCTGCGCCCTACCCGCCCTCCTTGCTGACTGCCACTGCCTGGATCCGTGGCTCCCGCTGCCACATACTCTGGGAGTGTGCCCTGCAAAGGTGGGGACATGTCTGCCGTTCTTCCCTTGTGCCCACTGCCGGTACACGGTCAGGACGGGGGGTGCAGGGCTGAGGACAGTGGCCCCGGAGGGGCTAGTTGTTCCCGCACTGCAAGTGACCCCCTGTGGGGAGGCACGGCCGGTGGGGGCGGTGGCCCGGGCAGGAGAGGGCACAGACACCAGGCCTCCTGCTGCCCTGCTCGGCCCCCTGTGCTGGAACAGGCCCACCTCACGGCCCAGGTCACCGAGTCCGGGCCTGGCACAGAGTCCTCGGTTGGCCCTGGGGCTGCATGACGGGCTCCCCTCCCATCACGGACCGCGGCACAGGGGATTTACAGAGCTTCCTCCCCGATCACCCCCAGGTCTGCGTACGTGCATTCAGACAGATCCACGTGCCTTCGTCCCACGGGAAGGACGCTCTGCTGAGGCCCTGGATTTCTATTTTTAATTAGAGCCAATGCTATCGTCTACGTTAAAAGCATAAATCATCTAAATATTTTGACTTTGCTCATTAACCAACAACCAAAGACCAAAGTAGAAAGAAAAGTAGGATCTCCTGCGATCCCGGTGGGCCCCAAAAACATGCTGCTGGACAGGGAAACAGCTCCGGAAACAGCCCCCGAGGAACCGTGGCCGGCTCTCGGCGCAGCTCACTGCCACTCGTCCCCAGCGCCTGTAGCTCACTCGGGCCTCCTGTGGTCTGGGGCCACTATCACCAGGGCGAGGCCACAAATGTCCATGCAGAGCGGGCGTGGATGCATTAAGGGCCACCTTGCTTGTCCACTCAGTGCAGCTGCTGAGAGGTGGGCCGGGGGCCCACGGGCGTGGGGAGGGCACAGGCGTCAGGGTCGCACCCCTCGGCCATGTGACCAGGCTCCCTTCCCAGGTGCCTGCAGTCAGAGACACGGCCGGACCCCATGCCCCTTAGCGCTCACGGTGCGCGTCGGCCAAGCAGCCCTGAGCCTCGGAAACCACACGGGTCTTCTCGCACACGGATGAGATGTGCGGGCTCGATTTAAAGAGGGAGGGAACTCACACAGCAGCGTTCAAGTGCCCGATCAGGGTCTTGCTAGCAACAACATAATCGCCAACTTGACTACGCCCGGAACAGTCACACTGATGACAGGACTCCTGGTTATCAGCACAGTCACCAGGAATCTGAAGACGGATCTCAAGTGCAGAGAAGGTAGCTAGTCAGGTGTCCTCGGAGCAATGGGCATGGGTTTCAAAACACAGCGTGCAGCAGCAAAGAAAGAGGAAACAGAACGACGCGGCATCGCTGCGGTGAACCACGCACACGCACTCCCAGCACAGGTTCTGCCACCACGAAATAAACGCAGAGCACGTGCGGACAGCTGCATCCCTGGGGGGGGGGGCAGGTGTGACGATGACGGGAACACATTTCAGCAGAGACCCGGAAACAGGTCTTCGGGGGCCGGTGCTGCTGGCCCGACCTGAGCGAGGAGGGACGATCCCACGCAGACTGGGCCCGGGAGGCGCTGACGAAGGGTCAGCTGCTGGAAGAGCTCCAGGCTCCCCCTGGTGGGCCCTGCTGCCCTCCTCCCAGGAGACCCCGCATCTGCCTCGTCTCTCGTTCCTCATCATTCGTCTTAAACTGAGTTTGAAACCTTCTCCGAGACCGGGTCCATTCTCCTGCCCGAGAGTCCGAACGCACCCCTACCTGTGGCGTGGAGACACGCACCTTCTCCGCGCCCAACTTCACGGTCAGAGGACAACACACAAGTGCAAAAGGCCTCTTGGTGGCGGCTCAACTGACACCGGCCTCTGGCGGCAGACAAAGGAACAGGGGCTGGACTGGGAAGAGCCCCCTGCTAAGAGTGGGGGCACCGCGGGTGCCATACAGCGAGCTGGCTCGGGACAGAGCAGACACTGGCCTCTGCTGTGGGGCCTTCCAGCCAGGCCCCCAGGACCGTGAGGTCGGGGGGTTACTGGAGCTGTGCCTGGGCAGCCCTGGCAGCATCGTGGGGCCCACAGGATCCTTGCCCGTGCTAGAGGCCGTTCCAGGCTGCCGAGGTGCCGCCCTGGAAGAGCAGCCTTTCCCACAGAGCCCTGGAGGCCGCCTCCGCATCGCGCTGTGCTGGCCTTTGCCACGCAGCCTCCTTGCTCTGCTCGTCCCTGAGGCCGCCGACCTTCTCCCCACTGTCCACGTCCTGGAAGGTTCCTTTCTGAAGCTCCCGGCCTGGCTCTGGCCGGGGGCCCTTTCCTCCCTGGACACGCTCTGCCGGGTTCCCACCTTTTCTGGCCCCACCAGTCCCCAGGCCCTCTGCCAGCGACCTGTCCTTGGAGCTAGCGGCTCAGACCTCCACCCTCTGCCCGAGTCCCACTCCATGACCGCCGGAGGGCCCTGGGCACACCGCAGTCCACACCCAAACACCCCGAGACTGACGGACAGAGCACGCCCAGCACGCCCTTCTCCACAGGGAGCTGGGGACCTCCCTCCCACCAACTGTCCCCACACGTCTTCCGGCGTCCCCTCCTACGGGTGTACCCTAAAACCACGATGGCTGGGCTTTGAAAAGCCGACTTGAGTAGAGAGAACAAACCCTGCTGTGTGAGCAGAGGACAGAAGTGCCTCTGTGAGGTGGTGGCTCCCATGACAGGACAGGCTGCAGGGGGGTCTCTGGGGCGTGTCTGGCGACAGCTCCCCTGGGGCTCCCAGGAGGTCTGGGGGAACAGAACTCAGGGTGGCCAGACCACCTGGCCGGGCCGTGGACCAGACCCACCACGTGGCCAGAATGGCGAGTGGCTCTGGTGTCCTGCTGAGCCCATCAGGCAGCGCTGGCAGCAGGGTCTGGGCGGCAGGGCAGGAGGAAGCCCAAGACAACGCTGGCACAGGCCCTCAGGCACACTGCTCCAGGCTGTTCCGGATGCTTCTACGTGGGGAACACACTTCGTGGGGGCTGACTTCTGTGACTGCACTCACACACTGGGACCCTGACGCCCAGGAGGACGGTATCACGAGCAGGGCTAGGAGGCAGTCAGGTCACGAGAATGGGGCCCTCGTGACGGTCAGCACCTTGGGAAAGACTCGGCCAGGCTCCCTCCCCTCAGCCCCCAGGGAGGGCGCAGCGGGACCTGTGAGGTGTAAGGCCCGTGCCCGCTGCGTGGCACCTCGATCCCGGCCCTCCACCTGCCAGCCTGTGAGCGATGGGCTCCGGCCTCTGTCTGTGGTGCCTGGTCACAGCAGCCCGAGCGGACAAGGCAGCGGGCTCCCACCCTCGGCCTGGCGGCCCCTCTCGACCTCCCCCTGCGTGTCCTCCTGGAGGAGGGGTGTCTGCGAATGCCTCTGCTTCGGCTCCTCATCGCCCTTCCGGCTCGGCCACAGCTGCAGGCTGGGAAGGCCTCTGCCCAGAACTGGCGAGGGGCGCCGACGTCGTGGGGCGCTCGCCCTGGAATCTCACCCGCCCGCGGTTGCTCCAAGATGCTCTTGCCCCTTCTCTCACTTTCCCTGGAAATTCCTGCCAGGAACGCTCCCTGCATTTTCTTACTCTTCCTCCTGCTTTCCAGCTTCTGCCCCGGTTTTGCTCTGCTTCCCAGGGGACCGAGCCCACCTACCCTCTGGCCCGGGACTCTCTACTGTCTGATGTGACTGGAGTGCTCTGGGCCTCCTCCTTTCTCGCTGCACTTGTCCACGTCACGTGGATGGGGTGGCTCCTCTCTTTATGAAGGACAGCTTTGGTTTTCTTCACAGTGTCCCCGACCTGTCCCAGAAGTCTGTCCTCTGAGCTGCCCTGTTTTAGGATCTATTTCCCGCTAAGCGCATCCCTGGGGAGGGGGATAATCCCTGGTCATCTATTCACAGGACTGAGGACCTAAGAGCCACGGGGAGCCCCAGGCACACGGTGGGCTTATGAACCGGTGGCTCCCCGCTGGGATCCTGTCAGCTTCCTTTGGACGGGCGATTCTCTGAAGAGGGGTCTGCAATGTCTGCCTGGAGTACAGGTCAGCATGAGGGGAGCCTGGGGGTGGGTGGGGGGCAGGCTGGTGCCCCGCCGTGCTCGGTTCCTGACATTCATCCCAGCCAGGGAGCCCTGTGCCCTTTCTGTCCAGGGTCCCGGGGTTGGGAGGGCGTGGGTTAGGGAGGCCTCTCAGGACCTCTGGCCAGCCCCCCATGTGACCCTCCCCACCCTCCGGCCCAGGCTCTCTGCAGTGGTCAAGCTGAGCCGCCCAAGTTGGTGGGTGGAGTCGGTGGCTTCTGTCCCCAGCGCTAGCTCGGGACGACACAGCCTGGCACCTGCCGTCCACCTGCCTTCCAGCCCCCAGGCTCTCCTGTGCTGCTGGCTCCTATGTCCCCAGAACAAGAACTCATGCCTTTTGAAAGCCTGTTACTACAGGGCAGCGGGGCTCAGGGACAGAGCCCCCCCGGGACAGAGCCCCCGTTTCCTCATGGCCGCCAGCTCCACGCTCCCCGAAGACAAAGGCCACTTCATCCGTGTCAGGGTCCTTAGCGTCTACAGGATTTCTAGGACAGAAGACACGCTCCCCCGAGGGAGGGGATGAGTGAGTGCAGGCGGGAAGCAGGGAACACACCCATGCGTGCACGAGTGAGGGAAGGAGTGAATGAGTGCACGACTGAGGGTCTGGATGAATGAATGAGCGAACACACCCACGTGTGCACAAGTGAGTGAAGGAAAGAGTGAAGGAGTGAAAGAATGCGCAAGTTGAGGGCCTGTATGAACGAATGAGTGAAGCAGGGAACACCCCCATGCGTGCACGAGTAAAGAAGTGAACGAATGCAGGAGAGTGAAGGAGAAAGTGAATGAATGGACGAGCGAAGGAGTGAACACGCCCGCGGGTGCTTGAGCGAAGGAGTGAACGAACGCACGAGTGCGCTCCGCACGAAGGCAGCAGGGAACGCCCCCACGTGTGCGCGAGCCAGGGCAGCAGTGGGCGCACGACGCAGCAGAGAAGCGCACGTGTGAGGCCGGAGCGCGTGAGGAGCGCAGGGTGCGGTCGCGGTGAAGGGGGAGAGAAGCGGGGACACACCCGGGGGGGCGCTGCGGGGGGATCCGCCCGGCGCAGCCTGAGCTGAGCCTCTGGCGACACCGGGGAGGCGGCGGCCGCGCGCGTCCGCGGGGAGGCTGGGTGCGCGGTGCCCGGACAGGTCACGACGGGGCTGGAGCCCCCCGCCCCCCCCCCGCGGACCCCGGGCTCGCGGCGGGTCCGCCGCTGGAGTACCCGATCCGCCTGCCGCGTCTACGCTGCGTTACGCGGCCCGCAAGCAGCGGCCTCCTCCCGCCCGCCGCTCAGTACCTGGTGCGGGCCCCGCGCAGGCGCAGGACGGAGGCTGGTGGGCGGCGCTCAGGGGGCAGGGCCGGCGAGCGCGGGCGGTAAAGGAAAAGAAGGCCTCGAAATACCTAGAAGTTTCTTACTGTCCAGTTTCTGCCTGTTGAGGGGGTTTGTGCCGTAGAGCAGCGCGTGCGCCTCCGAATGCACCGTCTGCAGCTCCTCCAGGGTGGCCTTCCGTCCGCGGATGCACTGCGGGGACAGAAGGAACAGGTGCTCGCGTCTCCCTGTGCCTTCGGGGCCTCGGGTCGGGGAAGAGAATCCCCGCGAAAACCGTCACCCCAGAGGAAACCGAATTTTATACGTGCACGGCACACAACTGTTTGGTTCCTGCGAAATGGAAAGTAAATAGCACCCAGCACCACGTTTAAAAAATATTTGAAAACTGTTTTGGAGGCTTTACGGTTTAATTATAACTTTGAAGAACGTTTAGAAAGCTAATTCCAGCCTTCCACGCTTTAACCTTCCCCGTCACCCAAATGATTTGGCATCAAATTACTACTTTGCCTTCTAAGCGCTGGGTCCCCTCTCCGGGGTGGGCGCGCTCACTCAGCTCCGTGTAAGGGGGGCGGGTGCACAAGGTCCCGCACAGAAAAGAAGCCCCTTCCTGCGATCTTCGCTGGGCCCGTCACCTACTTTAGGTCACCATCCGCATGTCCCTCCGCCTTTTCCTTTGGTCTGGAAATTCCTCAAGACCCCGCAGCTATTTTCATGTTTTTCCCCAGAAATTAACATAAAATTCACTATTCTTGACTCCATTTACTTAAACTTTTAAGAGGAGAACAGTTTATGGAGCGAGGTTAAAGGTCACATTTCTGAGGGCAACAGTCCCACAGGCGTCTACTTGACCTTGGAGGCCTTGGTGGCGGTCCGGCGAAATGCCCAGGGCTCCTGAGCACAAGGCAGGCCTGGGCCTTGGGGCTGCTCCTGCTCGCTGTGACAGCTTCCCGAGGGATGCCGCGGACGCAGATGGAGAGAGCAGAGCAGGCAGGTGCAGGCCGCGGCCACATCTCTGCCAGCCCGGCCTCCCCGCGGGGACAGGGCCGGGAGCTGGGCGCCCGCACTGCCCAGCTGAGGCCGGCGCAGCAGCACGGGGAAGGGAGCCCCGGCTCCCACAGTCGTCCACCAGATCGAGGGGCCCTGCCTGGGAGGTTCTGGTCTCCAAGCAGCCGGGGACCTTGGGAAGTCTGTGCACTGCTGGTTCCTCTAACCTCTGTCACGGAGAGCCGACACCCACCACCCGTGTCCAGCCCCTGGGCCCCCATGGGAACCTGTGGAGGCAGGGACGCCATATTCCTTTGGGCTGCGTGAAGCAGGTGGTGTACCCTGAGGTCAGCATCCCCGCAGGTCCCTGATGTCCCTGCATGGAAGCCGTGTGTTTCACACAGGCCTCCTCCCAACCATCCTGCTGACTCAGGTCTGACCCCACGTCCCACAGACCCCCTCCTCCCTGGAATGCACGTCCACAGGTCCAAGGACGCCCTGCCGCCACCGGCCACAGAGTGCCAGCACTTCCTGCATCGGGGCCAAAGGAGGACGGAGGGATTCAAGGGTCCCATTCTCCCCATGAGTTCCGTCTCAAGGTCTCACCCCTACCGCTCCTGTCCAGTCTTCTATCTAAAAAGCCCTGTCAGAGGCCCCCTGACTGAGGGGACCCTCCAGGAAAGGCCAGAGAGTACAGAGCAGGTCACAGGGAGTGGTCCTTTGAAGGAGGAGCAGGGGCGCTGGTCCCGTGAGGCAGGACGAAGGACACCAGGCCAGGGAAGATTTCCGCGGGGTGTCGCCAGGGCGCTGCTGCCCCCCGGTGGTGCAGCCTCCAGCCAGAGCCCAGAGTAGGTGCCGCCCTCCGTCCTCCCCAGAGGGCACCGCGGGGCCCGTCCCCCTCCCCAAAATCCTGTATCACCAGACAGCTGGTAAAAAAGACGGACTTAAATTCCCTAATTTTCTAGCTTCTGAAGGGGGAACGGGTGGACACACGGAGGGGGCTCTGCTGCCCCCACGGTCCTGACGTCCTGCTGTAGGGCTGACGTCCTGCTGTAGGGCTCTTGCCTTCCTAGTCACTGTGCAGGCCGGCATGTGCCACCCACGTCCCCTCCTTGCTTTCGTGGGATGGACACAGGTCCCCACTTGGTGGGCATATGGGGGGCCTGCCGCCATTTCCTGCAGTGGGGGGCACAGGGGGACAGGGGAACAGAGGGGCACAGACAGGGATAGATGGGGATAATGGGACGCAGGGGGATGGGGGGACAAGGGGAAAGGGGACAGATGGGGACAGGGGGACAGAGGGGAAAGGGGGGACAGATGGAGCAGTAACAGAGAGGGCAGGGGGACAGAGAGGACAGGGAAACAGACAGGGACAGAGGGGGGCAAGGGGACAGAGGGGAAAGGGGGACAGGGGACAGACAGGGATAGGGGACAGGCAAAGGGGACAGAGGGGGCAAGGACAAAGGGGATGGGGTACAGGGGACAGGGAGACAGACTGGGATAGAGGGGACAAAGGGACAGAGAGACAAGGGGACAGAGAGGGTCAAGGAGACAGAGAAGGCGAGGGGATGGGGACATGGAGGCAGGACAGAAGCGGGCTCCCGGGAGGACCTTGGGTGTTCAGGAAGGCAGATCGGTCCTCTTCCCGCCCACACGCAGGTACGGGGTGCCCCCAGCCCGTGGCGACCTCACCTCCGGACCCCCCCAGCAGCCCCGGGGCGGCCTTACCTCACACTTGCCCCGGAGGCCGGTCTCCTGCAGCCGAGACCAGATGCTCTGGATGCGGCCCGCGTGCTCGGGGTGGCTGTTGGTGTTCCCGCAGGTGCACTGGTGCTTCAGCATCAGCGTGTCGTACACGAGGCCTGCGGGAGGCAGCGAGTTGGCGGCGGGCAGCGGGGCGCCGCCCTCCACCCACCCAGAGAGCTGCTCGGCGCGACACACCGCCACGCCCCTGGGAGCCACAGGGCCAAGGTAGCGTTCCGTCCCCTAGGACGACTTGTCTGGAAAATCCAAGTTCACTGGAGGCCGCGTGCAGTTCAGAGAAACGGAAGCAGGGGCCGCGGGCCTGCTCCCAGCACGTGCCCAGAGCTCCCCGGGGTGGGGGTGGGGGAGCACGTCAGGAAGGGAGGAAAAGATGGCCCAGCCACTCCCAGCCCGAGCCATGGGGCACTCATGTTCCAGGACGGCGCTGTCTCCCCAAACAAGACATTTCGGGCCCACATCCGCGAGTCCCTCGCGTCAGGGGGCCGCCCATCATGCGGTTCGGAGGACCGTCCAAGGTTCGTGGGGCTCAGAAGAAAGACAAGACTTGCTTCCTACCCTCAGAACTTTCTGGAGCGGCTGGGACACATGTGTAAGCACACATACAAACAGGCAGACACGTGTCAGAATTCACACAGAACGCGTGTCCCCGGCTGCCTGCTCTGCAGCGTCCTTGGGAGCGCGGCTGAAATCACGGTGCCTGCCAGTGCCCAGGGAGCCGTGGGGACGGCGTCGCCCTCAGGGAGGGACGCCTAGCCGGCCCCCAGCAGCAGCCCAGGCTCTGCTGCAGACGGGATGGGGACACTCCCAGACCAGTGAGTGATGTCACGGCCAGAAAGAGGCCGTGCGGGTGGACGTATCCTGGGTGGACGTATCCTGTGCGTCTGGAGACGAGGCTGGAGAAAGGGGAAGGGCAGGGGTGTGCTGAGCACACCCTTTCCAAGACGCACCCCTGCTCTATGCCCCTCCTGTGGTGGGTGAGGAAGGTTTGGGCCCACATGACTCTTGCCGGGAAGGGGGCCTCTGCTGTCTCTGTAGTCACCCTACATCCGGTCATCCAGGGTCACAGCAATGGGAAAGTCAGGCTGGCTGCATGGCCCCACTCGGCAGGCAGGGTGGGCGGGCACGAGTGGCTAAGACCTGCTCTCGCAGGCAGAGAAGGTGCCCAGACCCACGGCTGCTAGTGCTATGCTCCTGATGCTGGAGAACGGAGGGCGTCACCAAACCGAGGGGGACAGGGCTGCAGGGTGAGCTGGTTGCCACAGGGCCAAGCTGCACACCTGGCCTCAGGACGCCTTAGTCCCAGTCCCACCCCCCAGTCTCCTGTGAGTCAGGCTAACGGGAGTCAGTCCCCTTGTGCTGGAAGAGTTCTGGGCTACACCAGCAAGACCGCGTGGGGCGGGGTAGAACTTCTGGTAAAGCAGGAGCTGGCCAAGAGCGGGCTGCCAGGACCCTGTGCGGACGCTCACCACCAAAGTGCCAGTGCATGTGCACAAGTCATGCGTGCACGGAAGGGTGCGTTCAGGAGTTCGTAGTGGCAACACACACGCGTGCACGTGCACACGCGTGCACACACGGAACATGGCGTCCTCATGATGAAACAGTTGGCTAATGTTTACTGACCACGTGGCTGGAACTTTCGAGGGGACACCATGTCACTCCCGCTTACAGATGGGAACCTGGAGCCCAGGGACAAACCGGGAGTCTGCGGAGCGGCTGAGCCACGAGGGCAAGCTGGGTCCCCGCGCGCGGAAGGCCCCACGGCAGGCGTGGAGGATCAACAAGAAGCGTGGTGACAGTCCAGTCCTGTCTCTGCAAGTCTGCCCCCAGCTGTGCACACACATCTGGACGGTTTAAACCATGCCCCTAAGGGTGCCCACCTCTAGGGGGCGGATTCCAGGCAAGCGTCAATTTCTTGGTGTTTCTACCGTTTTTTTCTTACAGGGAGCTCATCCCATTGTATACATTTTCAGAAAGCAGTAATGCAGAGGAGCCCGCTGGCCAGGCCAGTGCAGGGGACGCACAGGCACGAAGGTGCCTGGGGCCCGCCTGGCCCCCACGGTGGCACATGTCCACTGTGGTTACAGGGACTGGAGTCTCTTTTAGGGACGTGCCCATCTTAGTCACCTGCTGACTCTATTTGTGACCCTCTGCAGTTTCCTGGTTTTCTTTCTGAAAAGCAATGATTCAGCCTTTGGATAATTAGTAATGAAGTTTTCCTCTGAATGTAAGAAGCATCCTTTTAACAAGGCGAACTCCGCGCATTCAGACGCTCTGCATTACAGCGTGCAAACAGGACGGTTTAGACGACCGTCTGAAGGACGGAACCGTTCTGTATTTAGAGAATGTGCTCTTCATCCGTCACCAGAAAAGAGCCAGCAGCTTAGAGGGATGTGAAGAGCCGTCCTGGCCGCCCTGTGGCCCGGGCCGGGCGTGGCTGGGAGTGGGGGCGCCCGGGGTGCAGCCCACCGCCTGACTCAGAGCCCGGGGCCTCAGGCCCGGCCACACAGTCCTCGTCCCTGCCTGCAGGGGGCGGTGCCGTTCAAGCAGAAACAGTCCCGCTGGCAGGCGTCCCGGGCTCCTGCAGGGGTGGGGCAGGGAGGACAACTGGACCCAGAAAGCGGGGGACCCGGGGCCTGGCTGAGCCATCCTAACTGGACCCACCAGCCACCTGGGCCTCACAGCTGAGGCCCCACCTGAAGGTTCGGGTCACAGAAGGGCTGAGGGGAAAGGACAAGGTCACGGTCCCCGCTGACCACGGATGTGGGGCCACCTAGCCCGCCGGCCACCGGGGCCCATGGGAGGGTGGTCTCTGGAGGAAACGGACCCTCTAGCCACACGGAAGTGGGCTCTGCACCCAGGAGAGGTGGCAGCATCACTGAAGGGGGTCGGGAGCCTCGGTGATGAACACATCCGGTCCCCCAGCCAGGGCTCAGCCCAGGCGCAGGTCAGACCAGGTCGGGGAGGCCCCAGGGCGGGCCTCGTGTCGGCGCCAGCTGCCACCCAGCCCCACGCGCCCCCGTGCGCGGTACCTGTGGTGAACCTCGGTTTGGTGGGGGGCTCCTGCACGGACATGGGGAAGGTGGCAGACGCCGGGGATGACTGCGCCCGGGACAGAGGCCGGTGGCCGCCGAAGGACACAGGGATGCCGGCCGCCTCCATGGACGCCTGGTAGTTCCTCAGCTGGTGGATCCGCTGCTGCTCCAGCAGGAGGGCTTGCTGGGGGGACAGGAGACACAGGCTCTTGTTGCCTCCACGTCACCTCCCCCTCCCTGGCTGAAAGGCTGCACGGATCTCTTCTCTGCACGGGTCTGGGCACCGGCATGCAGCACACGGTTTGGGACTCGCTGGGGCGGTGGCCTGATGCCCGAGGAGACCCCGCCTGCAGGCAGCCCTCCTGGGCGATCCAGCTGTCCCCATGATCAGACCAGGAGTCCCTGACGCGCAGCCAGGGACGGGAGTGAAGAGCACAGCCCAGGGTGGAAACGTGAACTCTTCCGTTTGCCACTGTTTGCTGCCTGGCCTCTCGCCGTCCCACACCCCGACCCGAGGGCCGAACGGCTCCAGTGAGGCAAAGAAATGTCCTGTTCAGGTTCCAGGTGCCCAGGGCTCAGCTGACCGGGTATCAGAGGGCAGGGACGGGTGGATGTGCCTCTCTGAGGACGTGGGGACCCAGATGGACAATCCCCAGGACCCCACACTAGCCGCCGTCCAGCAAAAGTAACCAGGGCAAAACGGAGGTGAATTAATTAAACATAGTTTCACAAAAGCCTCTTTTTCACAAAAACTGTATTTCTATGAGTTGGCTTTGGTAAGAGCTGACAGAGTGGACGGAGGAGCCAGACATGGACCACCTCTGAGGGAGAGACCAAACGAGCACGATACGTGCCGCTGCCTGCGCACCCCACCGCGGATGGCGAGCGCCGCCGCACTCCGGACACAGCTCCGCTGCTCAAGGCTAGGATGGGATCCCGCGTCCTGGGCTCCCCGGGCTCCCGGGTCCTGCTGATCAAGAGGAAGCAGCCTCCCCGGGGCTCTAACACGGGGCTTCCGGTTCGCGGGTCGGCTGCCCTGGTGTTTCTATGGGCGGGGAAGTTCTAATTCTCACCGTAAACTGATATATCTTTCATCAGATTTACGCATCAGTCTCTAGTGAGTTTGGTTACTGTGTGTCCGTGCCTAGGACTACGCACCTGTGTCACACTGTTCTTCCAGATCTGTAAAGTTGGTCACCACTGCCGCTTGGGCCCCCAAAGGCCCTAACTACCTTTTTGATCAGTTAAGAAATCAGTCTCCCTTGGGGCGCCTGGGTGGCTCAGTCGGTTTAGTGTCCGATTCAGCTCAGGTCATGATCTCACAGTTGGTGAGTTCGAGGCTGCGTCAGGCTCTGTGTGGACAGCTGGGAGCCTGGAGCCTGGACCCTGCCGCAGATTCTGTGTCTTTCATTTTCTCTCTCTCTGCCCCTTCCCCACTAGCACTCTGTCTCTTTCTCAAAAATAAACATAAAAAAAAATAAAATAAAAAAAGAAACCAATCTCTTTTCCCCCACCTTCAATGATTATGCTGAGTCCTACTAACGAACGCTTGGGAGTTACGTTAACCTACGGTTTCCAGATCTGAAAGAAAATTATCCCTAGGGACCCCGGGGCTGGCATTTGGCTGGAATACAGGTGCACAAATGCCCACAGTGGACAAAGGATCCGTATCTCTAGGTACAGCTAACGTAAAACAGACAGCAAATTGCACCCTCCTCCCACACCAGCCAGGGGAGGGTGGGCACTCTCTTCCCACGCCACCTGGGCAAGGGCAGGCACCCTCCCCCCACACCGGCCAGGGGAGGGCAGGCAGGGATGGGAGGAAGAGGCCACAGGGCGCTGCCCCTCAGGGAAAGAGGGCCTGTCCCGTCCCTCCCGGCGCGCTCACCTGTCTGAAGAGCAGCTCCTGCTCCGTGGGCTGGCGCTGGCCCGGCTCCACCTCCCGCGGGGGCTCCGCCTCCTCGTCATCACTCTCGACGGGCTCCTGCTTCACCTGCACTCCGGCCAGCGCGTGTGCCTCCTTCTGCCCGGAGAGCCGGTCCAGGTAGGGCTCCTCCAGGAGGGCCTGGTGCTCGCGCAGCTCCTCCTCCGTCTCCTCGGGGTGGCTCTCGGGCTGCCGGGCCGGCTCGCTCTGTTTGGGGATAATCTATAAGGCAGAGGTAAGGGATGAGGGCGACAAAGGCGATGGGACAGCACAGGGGCACCTCAAGCTCTGTATCTCAGAGCAAAGGGACGGGCGACCCGGAGGGACGCTGCCGGGCTTGAGCTGAAGCCAGCAGACGCTGCTCGTTCCCCCAGCACAACTGGGCGCCGGGCCAGCCCGGGAAGGAGACCAGCACCTGGGGTGCGTTTGTTAACAAGCACCGTGTGCCATGCACAGAGAGACGGGGGATCAAAGTCGCAGGAGTCAAGCCAGGCACCTGGGGGACTGGCACTGTGGCTTTGAGAAAACGTGACCATCTCCAAAGCCCCTGATTAGGTCCTCGTGAAACAACTACGCTGCTGTGGAGAACGTTCTCACTCTGTTTCCAGAAGGAGAAAGCTTTTCGGGGACGTCTGACACGTTTCAGTCACCGCGCATTTGTTCCTAAGTCCTCCCGGACCGCGTGCTTCCTCACCCACACCACGACATCGCGTGTCTGACCGACAAGGGGTCAGGCTTGGTGGACGCCTGTGTGTGCGTGTCAGTGTTCTGTCTGCTTGTCCCCAGGGCTCCGCTGTAGCAGGTGGATGCCAGGGCCCAGCCCGGGGGACAGGGGGCTGTAGACATGCACACGAATTGTGCAGCCCCTTGGGCGCTGGCCGTGCCTTGCTGCAGGAAAACAGAGTTTGCATGTGTAGGGACTTATTTTACACAATTAGCCCTCGTGCCGCCACACGTACACTAAAGGAAAGAAGGGTGAAGGCTGGCGAGGGCGGGGTGGAGGCCGGCGGGGCCGGGGGGTGCTGCCCTGTGGAGGGGCCCCGTGCTGGGAGGAGGCCATGCAGCAACAGGCCTGGCCGGGGCAGCCCTTGCTCTGCGGAGATGGCCGTGGGGAAGGTGTGCACCAGGTGGGGGCAGGGGTGGGGGCCTGAGTGCCCGGCCTCCTGAAGGGACCTGCCGGGAGGCCATGGGGGCCGTGCCCGCTGCCGAGGGGCCCAGCTCTGCCAGAACCTCCTCGGGGTGGGCGCTGGGGGAGAAGTGACTGAGAACGAGGGCCAGCCAGAGTCCTCCAGGGCTTCCCCAGAGGAAACCAGGTTGTGACAAAATCGAGACTGTTGTCACAGAGGAGGGGACAGAAATGTCCCAACCCAGTTTCTTCCAGTGTTTTTCTTATAAATTTCAAAATTACATAAAAGTTGCAAGGACAGAGTAAGAAGCCCATGTGCGCCTCACAGAGACACATGCTGGGGGACAGAGACACTGAGGCAGGGGCCGGCCTTCCCTTCTGCTGGCCCGCTGGAGGGCTCGCTGGGACGCAGGAGCCCACCCAGCAGACGTGCTCTGTCCCCGACCAAGGAATCATCACCTTGGGAACTCGTGGATAAAATGAGTCTTGGCACATGCACACGCGCCCTCAGGTACTCCGGTAATGGGCCCACAGGCCTTGGGGCCAACCAGTCACTCTGTAAAAGGGCCCTGGACATGGGGGTGTTACTCCCTCAGGAGGGACCCAGGCAGGGTGTGGGGAAGGCGAGGACAGGGTGGGCACCTTGCAGAGGCCCCGGGACCGGGGGAGTGCCTGTGGCATCATCGTGGCGTGGCTCATCGGCTGTTGGGGTGCGCGGGAGGCTTTCTCTGCGGGCCAGGTGCTGGCTACCCGCTGAGCTCAGCCCACCTCCAGTGAGCCGCCTTCTGCTTCTTTCAGGGAAAGACGCCGGAAGGGTTTAGGGCTGAATGTGTAAAAGGCCATGGGGTTCTGATTAATGCCCTGTGGTGCCCTCTCCTTCCACTTATGGGTCAGCCTGGGCTGGGAGTGCGGGTCCCCTCTTCCTCCTCCAACTTCACCCTTCCGGGGAGCTCCCTGAGGCCCACATGCCCACAGCCCTCAGAGGGCGCAGTCAGCGGGTGAAGCACTGACTGCTTGTTCCTGGGGGAGGGACCAGGGATGGACCCGCCTGCTCTGGGGGGAGGGACCAGGGATGGACCTCCGTCTGCTCTGGGGGGAAGGACTAGGGATGGACCCGCCTGCTGGGGGGGGGGGCAGGGATGGACCCGTCTGCTCCCTGGGGCCAGGGGCCAGGACTTCCTCTCTGGCTTTCTTCGCTTCCTTGGGAAATGGGGGCACCTGAGCAGAGACCTCCAGGCCCCTCCAGAGGAGTTAGGACTTTCTGGGCTTCACGAGAGACAGGCCGGCTCCGTGAAGGATTCCTGGAGGCTGGAACGTGCGGCCCACTGTCCTGGGGAGCTCTGGGCAGGGGCATGGGCATCTGAGCTGCCACCAACTCCCTGTGGCGCAGTTCACACTCTGAGGCTCAGAGATGCTCCCGAGAGTGGCCTTGGCCTCGCAGGACACAGTGCAGAGGGAGTCGGGGAGGGACGTGACCACAGCTGTGGCCTCCCTGTGATGCAGGGGGCTTGTGCAACCAGCCTCCTTGGGCTGCGGCCACGGACAGAGGCCTGTCACTGACTTCGAAATGCAGCTGTGGAGTCCCTAGCTGGGCTGGGGGCGGGCGGCACGGGGGCGCTGGCTTCCGGGGCGAGTGTGCTGGCATACATCTTCAGTGACACGCAAACCAGCCGTGTCCCCCTCCACCCTCCGGACTCTAGGAGCCCCTTTCCCCGATGAAGTGAGAAGAAACGCAGGTCTGTATTCAGAGCAGGGCCCTTCCTGAAGCCAGACTGCAGAGGGGCCAGTCCTGAGAGATATTGGCTGTGCTCCCAGCCTGACCACCCACGTCAAGAACCCGACTCTCAGGGTCACAGCTGAGGGCGCAGGTGAGCGGGAACATCGCGCTGAGGCACACAGCCCGACCCACGGTGCCAGGGGACTCAAGCCCCGACAGGAACGGCCTCCCCCAGCAAAGCCTCTGTCCTGCGGGGCCACGGGCGCCTGGCAGCACTCTGTCCCCGGAGAGGAGAGCACGTCCTGCCACCACATTTCCCATGTCACTCCACCCAGACCCGCCTGAGGGCGCGTCCCCATGCACTGGCTTGCAGGGCACCGGTGCCCCTTGCAGAGCCCGAGGCTCCGCCACCCACTGGTGGCACATGTTCCCCAGAAAGGACCTCCACCTGGTGGACGTTTATCAGACACCGTGGCACACAAGGTGCTGGGCACTAACAACTGATGCTACCACAGCCGGAGAGCACTCCTGTTGGCGCCAACCTTGGGCCACAGCCGGCGAGCACAGTCGGCTCCTGGGTCCGTCTTTCCTGGGCTTCATGGCCCAGTGGTATGGTTTCCATGGCCGCCCAGTGGTTTGGTTCCTGTGGCTCGGGACCCTGGGAAAACCGAAGCAGCCGTGCATGGCTGCTCTCCCCAAGGGGGGCGTCGGTGAAGCGAACTCTGAGGCAGAACGAGCCGCAGACCACGCAGGAAATGGCTGCCATCCCCGACGCAGCCTGAGCAGGGCTGCGGGGAGCTGGGCCCTGGCACCCTCGGGTGAGGGGCCCCTCAGGGACAGCATCCCCCAGACGATCGCCAGAAATACGGTGTCAGACGGCACCAGGCAACAGCCGTGGGCTCCCCGAGATCCCGGGAGAACGCTGTATAAACATTTCAATCAACTGTCGTTGGCGCCCGTAATCAATCAGGTAACGGAGTCTAGGGAGGTTACCCAGTTTCTAAATCACTCTTGTCAAGACTGTACCAGGAACGAATAGGTGTTTCCTGTCTTCTCACGCCTCCCACCCTATCAGTCAGACAGTGACACGATAAAATTAAGAAGCCACAGCTGGCACTAGGGAGACGAACGTCAAGTGGGTTTTACACCTGGGAGCGCAGACTGACAGTCCCCGTCTCGCCCACAGGAAGGGCCTTTCCTGCGCAGGGCGGGCGAGCTGGGGCCCTGCGCGCTCTGTGGTGGGGGGCGGGCCGTCTCCCAGGGGGGCCTTAGCTCGGCCTGCGCTGGGCGTCTGGACAGCCGGGGGCAGGGTGCCCGGTGGGGGGGGGCTGTCTCCTTGAGAGCGTCCCCACGGCCATGCAGCGGGGACACGGGGTGGCGTGCAGGTGGCCGTCAGCTGCCATCTTCAAGGAGCGCTGCTTGTTTTCCGGTTTTAACGACTGGCAGCGCCGCACCGAACTTCCCTGCAGTTTCCTGCTCAAAAGCAGCTTTGGGAGGGACTTTCGGGGACGGGGCAGGCTGCAGGGCACAGAGTCCCCCAGGGCGGGACGTCCCGCGCTCGGGAACACGTGAGCGAGGCGACCCTGCCCCGCCACCGGACGCGCACGCGCAGACCCACCTTGTTCAAGTGCAGCTGCTGCTGGAACTGCTGCTTGTGCTTCTCCAGGAACTGCTGGTGCTGCTGCTGGATGACCAGGTGCTGCAGGGCCGGCGCGTTCTGGGGCAGCGGGGCCGACTGCGTGCGCCCCAGCGGGCGGTGCTGCCGCAGCTTGTGCACGGACGGCGACACGCGGTCCGCTCCCACCAGCGCCTGCGCGTGCAGGGGCAGCGCGCCCAGGCCTGAAAGACACCGGCTGAAGGTGACGCGGGAGGGAGGGAGGGCGTCCGCGGGTCCCCCCCTACCCCACCCTGAAGCCCGGGGCGCCCCTGTGAGCCGAGAGCCACCAGCACGGGCTTCAGTGAGCAGGGGCCACCGAGCGCGGGCGACCCAAGTCCGAGGGTCCGGAGCTGCTGGTCCACCCGGGAGTGGCCTCCCGACACCCCTGACAGGCCAGGGGCCTAGAATGGCTGGTTTTGGTCTGAGCAGCATGGTGGGCCGCGGGAGTGGCCGGTGCCACACTGACAACGGCTGGGGAGGTCCTGGTGGCCCCGCATGTTCTGGAAGGCCACAGAGATGGCTCTTCCCCTAAGCGACCCAGAAACCCAGTTGTGAGGGGGAAAACTCATCTTTAGGGATCAAATACTTGAAGGGTGACTTCAAGCGGTGACCTTTTCGTTATTTACAAAGAGGGCATTAACACTTGTCAGAATCCTGACGCAAAAGATCAGAATCTTCTACAAATTTCTGCAAAGGTCCTGCCTACCCCCATGCCCACCAGCTGCTTCCCCTGCACCCGCACCTGGACTGAGTGCTCAAGAATCTGGACGGATATATGATCCTGTTTGAATCTGCATTTGAATCTTGTTTTAAAACGCACCCCCCGCAGGGCACACACAGTGCCAAACCTTTCTCCTTCCGTAAACGTTCCATCCACATGTAATTTCTCTTTTGCAAACTGTGGGCTGAGGTAGCTGACCGTTTTCCCGGGCTTCTATGGACAAAGGTGTCTCACAAACCCTTGTGCTGCCCCAGCAGCCCGAGCTGGGTGGACACTGACCCACAAGGCTCAGGCTGCACGAACACGACGCGGGTCATGGGCGTCTTCCTGGGAGGAAGAGCATGTGCCCTGACCTTAGCAGTTGCCCGCCTTCCCGTAAGCATGGTCCCCAGGACGGCTCGAGTGGCCCCTTGACAGGTGTGTGTGCCTGCCTATCCCCCCCCCCAGGGTTCCTGAGCCCCCCCGGGGGCACTGCAGCCTCAGTGTCTCCCTTGTCCCTTCGTGGGTCGGAGATTCCAAAATTACCACCACAATTTTGTATGCAGACAGAAAAAGCACACGCCCAGAAAACGTTCAGCCCCCGCAGAGTCGTCCCTCGTTATCTTTCCCAGAAGTCAGCCAACTACAGTCCTCTAAACCGCCGTCGCCTTCTGTCCAGCTGTTTTCTGGGAGAAGTCATGTTAAATTCTGTTATCTGTCTGGCTACTAAGTTAAAGTCATTGACTCAAAAGCTAGACTTATTCCCTCTCAAGTTTTCTAGAAGACCTAAAAACAAAACAAAACAAAACAAAAAACCATCATCCTAAGAAGGTGTTTTGGAAATCACCCACTGTTGATGCAGGGGTTATGAGGAGGCCAGTCATATGCAGCTGCATTTATGGGATCATAGGTGACACAGTCACCGAGGAAGTCCCACCTCGGAAAACACGAAGCTAAAACTGGGTGAATGTGAGCCTTCACATGGGGTGCGTCCTGCCCCAAGGACACAGGCCACCGTCCCCATGGGGACATGGGCGGAGGATGGGAGGACCCCGTTCAGGCCCGCTCACTCCCACCCTCACCCTCTCTCAGCCCACCCTGCTCACCCCAAAATTCCCTATGGGCCCCCTGGGGCAGAGAACTCCGGTGCTGTCCCACTCGGGGACTGGTCGCATTGCAGAAAACGGACTCCTAACCTCTGAGTGGCAAACCTGTTCCTGGCCAGGTGGTTTCCGATTCAGAACCAACCTGAAGATGACCCCTCAGATCATTAACAAGGGATGTGATGACAGACCCTTATTTGGCATTTGGTATATATCGTAAAAGACTTATACGCATAAAAATACACTTCGTTAAGATCAGACTCTGTCCTGGGTGACCCAGCTGCCTGCAGAGGCCCGCTGTGCCCAGCTGGGCACCGTGCAGGGACACAGCCCGACTGGTGCTCTGGGCAGGGAGGACTGGGCTGCCGGGGGCCTCCTTCCCGGAGCACCCGACGCTTCGTTCTTCCCGGTCACAGGACTGGCAGAAGTCCCTTGGGGCTCGGGGACACAACAACACCCGCCTCTGGTGTCGGTCCTGAGAGGGGACTCCGCTAGGGCTGCACACCTGCCTTCTGGTGGGAGCCGGGTGGGGGGAGGGTGGTGATGGCAGTGGGAATCCCCAGCATTCACTCAGCCATCCAGGGTTGGCGTGTTTGCAAACAAAGGCACCAATCCCATGCGTCCCAGCAGATGTGGGGGGGGGTCAAAGAGGGAGGAAGGTGAAGACTCAGGCCGTCCTGGCCTTCTGGACCCGGCTCTGAGGTGCTGGCCTTGGTGCTGCGGGGCTCTGGTGAAGCAGGTGACTTCACACTGGGGGAGTGTGGTCTGCGTCCTTAGACATCCATTTGGAGCATTCGGCCGCCAGGCGCGCACCAGGGTGAGACTCTTGAAGGCCCTCCAAGTGACAGCAAGCCAGGCCAGGCTGTGGGGGGGGCTTCTCAGGCGCTGAGGGGCAGGAAACCCGGGCACATCACGGGGGTGAGCGTGATGCCACAGAGACCTGAATCAGGGCCAAGTTCATGGGGAGGGGGTGGGGAAGGGGCCGCTGTGAAGACTGGGGGAGGTGAGGCAGACCGCAAAGGTGAAGGTGAAAAACGATAAAACCCAAAGCAACCACCACAACCACACAACCTACACCAGAAGGGGGCTCGCCGGTGTCAGGAGCTACCACACACCTCATGGAACCCTCAAAAAACTCAGCGAGGCAGATCTTTGCATTATCCCGCGTTCACGTGCGGGGATACTGAGGCACGGCACACGGGAAGACTTCCCAGGTCACTCGGCTGGGATGAAGTGGAGATGAGGGAGCCTATGCCCTCGGCCACAGCCCTGCCTCCAGCACCTGCAGCCCATGTCCAGGAGCCGGGGGGCGGGGAGCTGCAGACTCGGGGAGGGCAGGGGCTCACAGGTGCCGGATGGGGGAGGCGTCCCCCAGCCTCTCTCACTGCCACAGGCAAGCTGTCAGCAGCTGCTGTCACAGAAAAGGCCACCAGACCGCACGCAAAGGGCAGAAGCGGCAACGTGGCCAACCACGAGGGAGTCAAGTTCAGCAAATTTATCAGGGAGGTGAGGTTGACGCAAGACTGTCATTCAGCTCCTGTGGGAAAAGACTACTTCCCACAGTCAGTGGAGCGGCCGACTCTTGATCCCAGGGCCGTGAGTTCAAGCCCCACACTGGGCATGGAGCCTACTTCAAAACAAAAAAGGCTACTTCGCAGGAAGCTCGGGGACATGGCAGGAAAACTGCTCGTTAATGGTGGGTGACAAGCAGACTCTCAGCGACCCAGGGTCACAAGGAGGGTCAGATGTATGTTTACAGAAACGATGCAGGACAGAAATTCAGGCATCTGCACTGCTCATGACCCCGACCCCTGACTCTGGTGACACACAGATGCAGGTGCAATTTCAGAAGGAACCCTCGAGCCCCTGTGCTCATGACCCGCCACCTGAAAGGTGGGGACGTGCCAGGCAATGCTGCTGCTCCCCCTCCACTCTGAGGAGAGCGGTGACCCCAAATTCAAGCATCGGGGGGACCAGACAGACACACAGGAGGAGCAGTGGGAGACACAGCTCGCCCTCCACGCGGACACACATGAGAGCAGGACGCGGCCCCTCACACCCAGACCAGCCCACGGCTCTCTAGGACCAAGCGCTTGAGAGAGAGACAGGCGAGCACAATATGAGGTCACCTGACCGGGCCCCGCATGCCCACAGGTTGAGACTCTGACCCGCCAGCCACCTGCGTTTCCCACCAAAGCATCAGGGGTGAGAAGAGGTGTGGCTCTGGGGTCATTTTAGATGACGGTCGAAAACACACCAGCAGATCTCCAGGGAGCGGAGCGGGAGGCCGGGGACGGTGCAGACAGGACGTGCGGCAGACCCCGCCCCCTCGTCCCTCCCCAAGTCACAGTGCCCTTGCCATGCAGACCTCTGGCCATGTTTCCTGTTTGATTGCTAAGTGTGAGCGTCCCTTACCCAGGGCACAGGGCAGACATTTCCACCACTAGTGGGAACTGACGATCTACCAGAGTCCACCATGCGCTCTTCTCTCGCTTCACCTCGACCCGGATGGAAAAGCGCTGGGAGAAGCCGTCTCTCTGGAGACTTGCGGGGGCCTACGTGACGCCTGTTTGCACTCTGTCTACCTAGTTTTGTGAGTGAGACTTGGTTGACCGACTCCTATGCCCTAACGTGGCAGGGGCTGTGGATGGAACGCAGGGGTGCAGACAGGCCCCCCCCTCCGGGCCCCGGGCCCCGAGCCCACCGCGCTCACCTGTGACGAGGGGCGTCTGCGTGGGCGGCTGCTCCAGTAGGACCATGTGCTGCAGCAGCGGGCTGTGCGCGGCCCCGCCGTCCCGCTCCAGGGGCGCCGGGCTCAGGTAGGGGGTGAGGTGCGTGCCAGGGAACAGGGAGAGCCGCTGCTGGAGGGCAGGGAGAGCGAGTCTCTCGGCTTCCTGCGGGCCTGCCGTCCCCTGGAGAGGCACAGCCGTGACGCCTGGGGCCGAGGGCCTGAGACAGCCCCGCCCCCCACCCCGCCGACCCGCCGACGCCTACTCACAGCGGAAGGGCCAGTGGCGGGCAGTCCCAGCGTGATGTTGGGCAAGGACGGTGACGTGTAGAGGGGGAGCGGGGCCACGGAGCCTTCTCGAGTCACGAGCCTGTGGGCCAAGCTGGTCTGCGGACAGAACACATGCCAGCCGTCACACAGTCTGCAGCGACGGCGCGGGCAGCACACGCCACGAGGAGCGACAGGGGGCGCCTCAGGGCAGGCCACGCTGGGTCCCGAGACGCCGCAGTACAGAAATACAGTAGCAGATCACGGCTTAGAAGCGGCATGAAATTGTAAAGCAGGTCACACGCCCCGATGCGTGGATTCACGATTCACGAGACTCTGGTTTTTATCCACGTTGCTCAGTCATCGCAGAGCATCAGGGAAACCGCAGGTTAACGGACCGTAAAACACGGTCTTGGCTGGGAGCGTCGTTTTACAGATAATGGCAGAGGCAGAAACCAAAGAAAATACTGAGTGAAGGAAAACCCTTTGGGGTTTTTGAGCCTCTGGGGAGCTCAGCCGGTTGAGTACTCAACTCTTGATTTCGGCTCAGGTCACGATAGCAGCATGGTTGTGAGATCGAGCCCCGCTCCGCGCTGAGCCTGCTGAAGATTCTTTCTCTCTCTGTCTCTCTCCGTCCCTCCCCCCTAAAAAAAAACCCCTCACAGAAGAGGCAAATAATGGTCACAGCAATATAGGCAACACACAGGACAGAGAAAGATGAATATGTAAAGAGCTCACAAACCAAATAATAATTAGCAAAGAGAAAAGTGCTCGTCGAAGGGAAATAACAAAGAACCAATAACAAGGGAGAACAAACTCCTGAAAAAATGACTCAAAAATGTCAGTGACCTAAAAACCTACCTAAATACCTATCTAGTTGGCAAAGATTTTTAAAACCAAGAATATTCTTGGCCCCGAGGAACCGAAGCACACTCCTGGCCGGGCTATCAGCTGGTGCACCCTTTCTGCAGGGAAACCTGGCAATCCGTGTCAGAGCCTTAAAATGTACCTCACTTTTGATCTTAAAACTCCACGCTTCAGACGGCCTTTAGGTAATGATGCCGGGCGCAACCAGAGACAGTCCCAGGAATGTGGTGGCCGCCGCGCCCGCAGTGGGGAAGGGCGGCGTGGCCAGCAGTGAGTCCCAGGCAGAATAAATGAAGGCCCACTCATGCACCGGGCCCTTGGCAGGCCGGAAAAAATCTTCTGGATTGGTTGGGATCGCACTGATGTGTTGTTAGGCTGGAAAAACAAGTTACAGAATCGTCCACTCGTTCAAAAGCAGACCGTGAGGGCTGGAAGGACAGACAGAAGGGGGGGGGGGCAGCATTCTCTGAGGATCTGAATTACTGTGCTACTAAACATCTTTTTGTTTCTAAAAAGAACATTCTTTCCTATCAAGGACACTGTTTTGTTTGCCACAACATCCCCTGTGGAGTAGGTACTCGGTCAGCATGCCGCACCACAGAGCAGACGGACAGAAGGAACGAAGGACTTTGCCACCAGGCTGGCGAGTGGGGTTTGGCAGACGGAGTCTGTGTAATGGAAAAATCACAGGAGTGACGGACGTGCGACCAGTCTCCTCTTGGTTCCTCTTGCAGTGGGGCACGTAACTAAGGACGAGAAACACCCAGGTGCCTTAGAATGTCACATCCAAGGGGAAACTTATGTGCTGAAAGCTACTGTCACGTGGCCATACACAGGGCTGCAGTGTGCGGCCCAGCGAGGAAACAGCCTCCTGATCCTGGTTGGGGGGGGGGCAGGCTCGCCTGGAAGACTCGGGGTGCGGTCTCAGACACCACAGCGAAGCCAGTCCGGTGAGCTCAGCGGTCTCCCGGCGCAGGTGGAAGTTGTGTTTACACGACACCGTAGTGTATCAGGTGTGCGATGGTAGTGCGTCTACAGAAATGCACACACTTCAATTACAGCAAATCTTATTGCTAACAACGCTAACCGTCATCCGAGCGCTCAGGGAGTCGTCATCTTTTGCTGGAGGAGGATCCTGCCTCAAAGTTCAAGGCCGCTGGCTGATCAAGGTGGTGTTTGTGACAGTTTCCTAAATTAGTCAACGAGGTTGGTTTGCTGCATCAATTGACTCTTCCTTTCACGGACAATTTCTCTGTAGCGTGTGATGCTGTTTGATGCCGTTTTACCCACAGTGGGAATTCTTTCAACACCGGGGTCCGTCCTCTCAAACCAGCCGCTGCTTTATCAACTGAGTGTACGAATCTTCCAGATCCTGCGTCGTCACGTCAACAGTCTTCACGCCATCGTCACCAGCAGCAGATTCCATCTCGGGAAGCCACTTTCTTGGCTCGGCCCTAAGAAGCAACTCCTCGTCCGTTCCAGATGTCCTCCCACATTGCAGCCAGGCATTGAGTCCCGTCTTCAGGCTCCGCGTGTCATTCTGGCTGTCCTGTGTTCCCACCCCGTCTGCAGTGACTTCCTCCACGGAGGGCTGGTGTCTTCAATTTGTAAGAAAGGGCAACATCTGTGAAGTGTGATATAGGGATGTGTGCCTGTACCGCCTCACAGTGAGTGTGCAAATATCTGTAACTTGCCTCATGGCGTGTGTGCGAACATCTGTAACTTGCAGGATTCCCGAGGTTGCTGTTTAATGCGGTCATACTTCGGTGTCCTTTGGAAAGACACACACCTTATGGTCTTTGTTCGGACCGTCTAAGCACAAAACAGGAAGGGAAGTGCTTTTCACGCAGGAGCGCCCGGTGTATCCTGTAGACCGTGGAGAACCTGCGGGGCTGTGTGCAGTTTGCTCCCTGTGACGCTGCACAGTCACAAGCCAATGACCACCGTGGAAAGCACGTGCCCCAGACAGAAAAACTGTTGGTCATGAGTGAAAGGAACACTGACAAGCTGTGTGGAGGAGAACATGACGGAGGCCGCCAGGGAAAGCACACTCTGCGGGATCGTAATTACCCAGGGACGAAATGAGCAAACATCCTAATGTCTGCAAAGTTGTAATTTCCTCTTTATAATCACTTTTTTTTTTTTTTTTTTTACCTAATTTATTTTTAGAAATAACACAGCCTTCTGAGAGCTGCTCGGGGCTGACTGCCCGCATGCGCGGTGCTGACGGCCTCCATCCGACAGGCTCATCAGCTCCCACGCACTCCGCACAAAATCGGGGCACGGCTGCACGCCCGCATCGTGCTGGGCCTTCTGGGCTGGAGGGAGCTGCCGTCTCCAGGCCCGCGGAGTCTGCTTCCTGTGTGTAGGGTGCGGAGCTTGTCTGGACCCCGGAGACCTGGCAGGACACCAGCGAAAGGAGGTGTAGAACATGCCCCCGCATCCCTCCCGCGAGGACCCACGTCACCCTGTGCCCGAGGAGCGGCAGGCAGGTTGGGTGTCACGAGGTCTGCGAGTTCTCGGGAGAGGTCAGGTTCTAACAACACCTGAGACCCGCAGAGGTCCCCGAGGCGGGACCTTCGCACCCCTGGCCCCCACATGACAGTAAGTAGGATGGCCCTTTCCACACTACTTGTCAGACCCTTCCTATCTACCCATCAGCAGCAGCTTAACGGACATGAACATGTGACTTGCAGAAACGAACATGTAATTTAAACCGGAACCACGCAGAGCCGCCCCCCTGGGGCGGCACAGAACAAACCGCGGGTTCGTGCCCCCCAAACTAGGCAGCAGTCAGGCGGTCAGGACTGACCACCCCTGCGGCAGGGGCCTGTCCTGCCAGGGAGCAGGTCCCAGGCCGAGCCCCTGGGCGAAGACAGGAAGCCCTCGGCGAGGACCTCAGCCGTGCAGAGCAGGGGTGTGAAAAGCTGTAATGATCTAGAGGGTACTTAAACGGGGCGCAGGCGGAGACGGGGGGGGGGAGCAGAGGAGCCAGCGCTAATCTGCCACATGCTCGTGTGCACGAGCGTCTCCACCAGGAGATGGAGGGCTCAGCCTGGCGCCTGTGCGCCCCCAGCGAGGTCTGTCAACCCTGCGCAGGGGAGGACTCGCTCCTACATATTTAGGAGGAAAGTTAAGGGACTGTACTGACAGCTGTGCCCTGTAAGTTAGTGGGGCTCGAAAAGAACTCAGAAAGACCTCCCACTCAGGAGGGCCATCCGCGGCATGGAGCAGACAGCCCTCCTGGCTCCTCCGTTTGCCGACAACTCCGCGCCGAGGCCCCCCCCCCCATGCAGGCCCCCCAGCCCATGGCCTTGCTCAGCAAGTGTGAAATTCCCCTGCTCTTCCTGGGAACCGGCCGGAGCCTGCCCCTCCCGGGCCGCAGCTTGCTGCCGGCTGGCCTCCGTCCCCCGAGCCTGGTGCAGGGCTGGCCCGCGGCGGGAGCTCCAGGGACACTTTGGCAATAAAAGATGGAACAAGGCGGACAAGGTAGAAAAAGAATGCACCGAAGGAAGGTCCTGGAATCTACTGCCCAGAAAGTCACCCAGGTCTGGTCAAGGGCACAACCGGCAGCCGGCCCCGAGTCCCTCATCTCCCCTGGAGCACCCTCCCTCGCCAAGTGACTCCAGGACCCTCTTTGTGCCCACGCCCCTCTCCACGGTGCCACAGCTGGCGCTGGGGGAGGGGCACTGACCGTGTGTCTGAGGCTGGTGGTATGTGACCCAGGCGCCTCTGAAACGCCAGCTCCGGTGTTCCTAAGCATCCGCCGTGTCACTCTGCTCCCCCCGACACACGGATGCATGTTTGTTGTCTGATATTTTAATCTATGTATTTCTAACGCACAACAAATACTTTGACTCCCTTCCAACAACGGTTCCTGTGTGTTCCCGTTCCCGGCCACCGTGCAGAGCCCCAGGGACACACAGGAACGAGGCTCGCAGGACCTGCCGGCCCAGGTGTGTGCTCTGAATCGGCCAAATAAAACACGCTCTGCGCGAGGCCTGGAGGAAAGGCTGGGTTTGAAGCTGCTCTCACGTCTGGGCCACTGGGCTCAGACTTCCAGGAGAAGCAGCGGTCAGTGGCCGGAAGGGGGGATGAAGTCCCAACGGTGCCCCGTCCAGGGTGCTTCCTGACCTCAACAGTCCAGGCTGAAGGGCACCTGCAAACCTCGGTCACCTCAAGGAAACTGAACGCGCCGCGCGGCCGGCGCAGGGAACAGAAAGGAACGGGAAGCCCGCACTGACCTCGGCGGGGATGCTGGCGACGGCGGGCGCGATTCCGTTCTCGGCGCTGACGTTCCCGGAGCTGTTGTTGGGCGAGCTGGGCGCGGAGCCCGGGGCGCTGCTGCAGGCTGAGTCTGTGGGGCGGAGAAACATCCGTGAGCCGTGCTGCACGCAGAGGCTCTGGGCAAGGCCGCGGCACGTGCTCACCTGGGCCTGGCGCCCAGGGCCTCCGGGGACCTCTGCTTTCTGCCTGCTGACTGGCACAAGTCACATCACGAAACAACATGATCGCAGTCCCCAAATGGGGACTGTGAGGCTAAGTCCCTATTTTCAGTTTTGCTCCTGACTTCCTTGTGAGCCCTGCAAACGTACGGCTCTGCGGAGGCCCCACACGAGCCTTTGAAGCTGTGCACGTTACCAATTTTATTCCTCTTGAATTTCGAGATGATCCTGAACACCAAAAAGATAAGCCCTTAGACACTCAGCAAGAACCTCGCCACAGAAGACCGGGAGCCCGGAAGCCGAGGGACTGTCAACAGGGAGAGGTCAGATTTACGGAGCTCGGTAACAGAGCCTCGGGCCACTGGGCTCCTCTGGAACGAAAGCCTCTCGTTCTTCCTGTGCGACATGATGTCGCCGGGGAGGGCCCCGCCAGCGGCTCCCGAGACTGATCGGTGTTACCTGAAATGACACGCTAGTTTATCCTCCCAGTAACTTTAAAGGTAGAAGTGGACCTGCCCAGCTCATCGAGACTGGGCTCCACGGCGACCTGTCTGCGACGGAGCAATGTGGTCATCCCGATCCTCTCCTCGCTGCCATGGGAGCCGTGCTGACACCGGTGTCTGAGGGAGGGTCTCTAGCTCTATGTTCTTGGGTTACGGGCATCTTAACGATGGCATCACCGTGGACTGTGCCCTCTGTGGTCCCTGGTCCCCGTGATCGAGCAGCCGTCGGCCCAGCAACACCCGCTCGGCTCGCCGCGGCAGCCCGGCCACGGGCATCCCAGACAGTGACAACCTGGGGTCAGGCTCCTTGCACGTCAGGGACTGGGAGCTGCTGAGAAGGGCCTGGGGGAGGAACCGCGACGCTTTCTACACAAGACAGAGCTCCCTCTTCCCTGCTGGCGGCCGCCTGGCCCTGGGGTGCGGTCCCTGGGGCCCTGCCTCGGACACCTTCCCTGCTCGTCCTGTCCCAGGCCACCTGCCGGGTTCCACCGACTTCCTGCAAATGTGTGCCCCCAGCAGGGTCACTGGACACTCTCGAGCAAGCATATGAGAACCTGGGGCAATAAAAATAGACGTCTAGCTCTTTGCCTGCTTCCGACTCAACCACGTGGATTATTTTTCACTCTGCTCCCAGGAAAGCCGGGTAAGACATGAACACGAGTGTGTGCTCGTGGTGTCTGCATCAGCACAAGCGGGGCACCGCGTGGCCTGGGCTCCGCGGCGGGACGGGCACGCAGAAGAAAGGCTGGAAGGAAACGCCCCAGGGCGAGCAGCAGCGACTCCAGCTCATCCACGATCTCGGCTCCTGCCGCACTCGCGGCTTTAGCGAACTACCAGGGTGGCCTGGCCCTGCCCTGTCCCCAGTGGGCCCCCAGGCCCACCCTCCCACCCCCTGCACACACTGCTTTTGCACTGCCACACTCCCTCCCCCGCCACAGAACCCTCACCACCTTCCTCCAACTCCTTATTCTCCTGACTTTCGGAGAGTCGGCTCGACCCGGGGTCTGTGAGGCCCGGGAGCCCGTCTCCTCTCGTCTCTCTGCCGGCTGCACTTATCCGCCAAGCCCGCCCCGGCCTTGCCTGCCCCTGGGCTCCTCCGAGTGCGCTCTGGATGCAGCACAACCCGGTACCCATCATCTGGGGTGGGCACCGTCTGGTCTCTCAAATTAGATGCTGAGCTCGTGGGGCGAGGACCTGTGTCCCTGCTTTTACGTGCAGCCTGGTGCTGACAAGGACTTGTGTCCCTGCTTTTACGTAAAGCCTGGTGCCGGCTCACAGTAGCCTGAAACCGCCACAGCCTGCCCACGTGAACACGAGCACCGGCGTGCGGGAAGCAGCCTGCCCACGACTCCGCCCCAGCAGGTGCACCTGCTTCATCTGTCCATGAGGGTGGCCCACGCCCGGCACCCCTCGAAGGAAGCAGAGCTGTACCCATGTTTACACAGGTCCTAACTCATGGCTTCGAATTGGATCCCCCAACCGGCGAGACTCTGGGACTCAGAGCGACAACGCTCATGTGATCAGACGAGGCGTGTGTGCTGGACCCACTGGGCACAGAGCCCCACACCAAAACGGGAAGAGTACAGACTCTCACACAAACGCTCAGAGGCAGGCGCTTACATTAGGGGTTTCTGCCCGACTCACGGGCCCTGGAGCGCAGTGGGCCGGGTCAGGGCAGGAGGCCACCACAGAGCTCTCCCCTTCACTCAGAGGCGCTGGAGCTCGGACCCGTGTGCGCGGTGCTGGCCACTGACACGGGGACCTGCCCCGGGGAGCCCTCTCCTCCTTCCCCGAGAGCCTGACACTGACAGACTGCGACCCAGAGCCTGGGTTCTCAAGTGAGGCCCTGTGCTTTCCGCAAACGCGGGTCCCCCCGCTTCACTCCCAAGCTCCTTTCTCCGGGTGATTTCAGGAAGGTGGGTGGGCGCCCACGGGAAGCTGGACGCACACTCCGGGCTGGGGCGTGCCCTCAGCACAGGGGGTGTGCTCTTCGGACGGGTGCACCCCCAGGCAGTGAGGTGCACCCCCAGCGTGGGGCACACCTCAGGGAGCGGGATGCGCTCCTGGGACCGGGGTGGGCCCCCTGGAAGTGGGGTGCACCCTTGCAGTGGGGGTGCGTCTCAGGAAGGAGGGCGCCCCTCAGGCCTGGGCTCTGCCGGGGGCGCACTTCTGCAAGTCCACCACTAGGTGGGGGCCGAGAGCAATGCTGAAGGGAAAGTGGAAACCAGGGCCCCCCCCCCCCCTTTCCCCTTCCCACCTCGGGGGGCTCCTGCCAGGAAGGTTTTAATGCTGCCCCGTGGCCCGGACAGTATAATGGTTGGTGAGCAGGTCAGGACCATGTGATTCACCACTAACAGGGCAGGATCGGGGAACCTCAACTTAAAATTCCTGAAAACACCTTGGTGAATGTCAGATGGGACTGCCCTGCCCGGACTGGGGCCCGTGGACGCCACTTTCAGGGGCTGAGGCCGGCAGCAGACAGGGGGTGAAGGGGGGTACTCAGAGACCCCTGCTAGGGCACTGGCTGTGGCTCTCGGCCGCGCCGGGGACAAGAGTGCCGTGCAGCGATGCAGGGTCCCAGAGGAAGTCGAGGAACAGCATGCAGAAGAGCTTGCGGAGGAGGCGCTAGCCGGGCCTCCACAGCTCACGGAACGTACCTGTGACATCCAACGGACGCTTCTTTAGAGCGGTAACCACTGGCCCATCTTTTCTGCGTAACAGGGGGCTGCTCCGCCTTTCGGCCACCTTCTGCTTTAGCCTGGACCGCAATTTCAAATTGGGTTCGGAGGCTGCACAAAAACGAGACGTCATTACAGTCACACACTCACAACGGGGGTCAAGTTTATCTCACTGGCAGTTAAGAAAATATGCGTGTCAGGTAAATATCCCCTTAACGCTCTGCGCTGTTGCAGAGCAGGGCGAAGGCAGCCCCTCCTGAGGCCCGTGCAGCATCTTTCCATCCCACTCAGAAGCCCCACATGGTGCATAAAGGCCATCTGATGCCTTCGGCTACGTTTCTTCGGACAGGCTTACATATCTCTGCTGGTCGTTTTGGGGTGCTGGGCCTCGAATGTTAACACGGCTTCTATGTTCTATGTTTCCTTGTTCATCTGCGCATCAGAAATTCCTCCCACGTCTAACCACCCGGAAACAAGCCACCTGCTGGGGCTCCCGGATGCCTCTGCAAGGGGCCACCGTGGGGGCGAAGGCCAACCTGCGGGTGGCTGAGCGAGCCCATCTCCCTCGGAGTCCACCAGAACACGGACACAGGCGTTTCGGCTTGGCTTGGTTTGTTAACAGCTCTGTGCTTCGCAAACCTGCAAATCTGAGCCCACAGTGGTCCCCAAGCCTCTGCACCTGGCGCCTGGACCAGCCCGCAGACCAGTCAAGCTGCACCTCGGGGGCAGTGGGGGGGACCCCGGTGTGAGCCGCCAGGGTAGAGGGCGGAGGTGCCCCATCCGGAGGCCTGTGCAGGAAGCTCCCCGAGGCCACCAGCATCCAGGGCCGGGACACAGGTAAGATCGCCACTGGGAGACATTGGAGTTCAGGGGTTTTACTTGACTACTTTCAAGTTCCTACTGCTTGTGCATTTGCAAATTAGCCCGTTTTTACCTTGTTGTTTGTTTGTTTTTAATCAGCACCCCTGCTGTTTTTAATCTTTCTGGAACAGGAAGTTCACTGCTCTCCAGGGTGCCGAGCAATATAATCGAATTTCCCCCTGGAATCAGAACTAAGACGTTTTGGGTTTTAGGAAGCAGGCCATGCGTGCATTGAGGGGCACTGTGACTCTGCCCCTCCGGGAGCGGGGAGGGCGGGGCAGTGGATTCGGGGATCCCACTCCCCCTGAAAGAGGCCGGGTCTGTGGGCCCTGGCGGGGGGAAGGGTGCAGCCGGCCACCTGGGTGCAACCTGCTGGAGGAATGGAAGATGTGCTTGAGAAGCTGCCAGAATCCTCCCATGGCCCCCCTGCTCCCGAGGGTGTGGAGGCAGGGGCGGAGCTCCCTCCGCCTGGTGCTATTTGGGCTCAGAGCAAGGGCCTGCTCACTTGCGGGACTTCGAGGCGAAGAAAAGCGGGAGGAATTCGCCTTCTCCACGGGCTGGAAGATCCACTTCCATTCCTTTCATACTTGTTTTGAAACCATTGCAGAGTTCCGTGTTTCGCTCACTTCCGTGTTCTGCCGAGTTTCTCACTGTCCTCACCACGAGGAGAAAGCCCCGACCCCGTCTGGCTGACGGGCAGGAAAACAGCCGCTCTTCTGATGCCACCCAGGTCTTTGCTGAAAGGACACCAACGGTCCTTTCAACAACCTTCCGTCGGAGGAGGGCCAGTGGGAGAGCGCAGCCCCGGGAGGGAGCTCCTGGGGACGCGGGTGGCAGGGTCACCCGGGCCAGCCGCAGACCGGCTCCTCAGGGCCTGCAGGTCACCATGTTCACAACACCTGCTTGAGTGACGGCACCAGCTGGGTCACCAAGATGGTCAGTGACATGCTCCTCGAGGACCCCAGGTTCCCTGTGACCTGCGGCCTGCACCAGGCAGGCCCTGAGCCTGTTCCCACCACACACGGCTGCTGTCACTTGTCCCCAGGCCTGTACCCCACCCTGTCCGGACCACGGGACAGTGGTACGCTCCTCATGGCGGCACCTCAAAGGATTCTGCTCATCTCTTTGCTAGTCTCCCCCTGCCCCACGCGTGAACATGAAGTCTGGCCGCTCTAAAGGACTTGCCCCGCCTCCCGGCTTTCAGGGGAGCTCAGCACAGCCCCCCAACGCCCCTCCACGGGCCCCGACTCATGTGCGGTGCCTAGTGCAGAACGGAAACGAGGGACACCGTGTTCAAGATGCCAAGCATCTCATTTAAGATGAAAGCAGGGCATTAAACTGAGCAGGGTGGGCCCCGCCAGCAGCCCAGCTTAAGGCACCAGAAGGGCTCCCCGGAACCGCCTCCCCATGGAGCCCCCAGGTGCAGGACTAGGGGCTGAGCAGCAAGCGGTGCGGGGGAGACAGGGGGGCCAGGCGGGAAGGGAGGCAGTCCCTTCACAGTGTAGGTTCCGGGCTGGTGTCCCCCCTGCACCGCCCTCCACGCCTGCCCCAGGACCTTGGCTGGGCTGCGAGGGCTCTGAGGCACGGCAAAGAGCCCCCCCCCCCCGCCCCCGCCCCGCTCTGGAGAAGGCACATGTCCGGCAGCCGCAGGCGCAGGCTTCGAGCAAGCTCAAATGAGTCGTGCAGACCCCGCAGAGGAGATGCGGTGACCCACAGTCCAGCTATTCCTAAGCATCATTCTTGAAACTCGCAGAAAGCGTGTAACCCGGGCAGCTCTGCACGGCAGGCCGCCTACGAGACAGCAGACCTCGGAGATCGCACCTGGCACGCGTGACCCCCACAGGCAGCTCCTGACGGCCTCTGCGGTCCTCAGCACGCAGGCCGGCTCCCAATGTGGCCCGCGGAGTAAGGACACGCCTGGATTTGTCCCTTCGAAGACAGCAGCAGGTAGACTGAGAGCCAGGGCCCGAGAAAGAGGCGTCTGGGAGAAGGGGCTCAGGCCGCGCGGGGCTAAGGGACAGGATGCGGCCTGTGTCCGTGAACGCGGGGCCTGCTCCTCCCGGGGAAGTGGGCAGCCGGGGAGCTTCCCCCTCAAAGGCAATCAGGTGAACGAGAGAAGCAAAGCAAGCTATCTGGATCCTTCCTGAAAACTCCACCCCTCCCAGCACCTGCCGCTCGCTGGCCAGCAAGTACCTTCAGCTGAGGTGAAGACTGCTCTTGAGGACCCCTAACACCTACACCCTGTTTATGACTGTTGCGCTCCCCCTGAGGATCAGTGAGAGTGTAACTGCTATCGGGGTGGGAGCATTCTACCGTGCAACGGTCAGGTGGGCACAGGGGCCGTACGTGCCCGTGGCGCGTGCACAGATGTGGGTTCGTATGGAAGCAGTCACTGGTCTGTGGGCCTGCCCCATGCCCAGCGAGGAGAGCAGACCCCGAGCGAGCGAGGATGCCCACGGCGCCGTCTCGGCCGGGCACGTGGACAGGGCGCGTGCCTCCAGCTGCTCCTTCCTGGGACCCAGAAATGCGACGCTACCCAGGACAAGGCACAGGACAGAAGTGCAAGTGTGGGAAGAAGACATCTGGAGACAAAGGGGAGACATTTGGGAAACAGAAGTGGAAAGGTCCAACGTGGAATTGATAAAAACGCCAGGACCGGGCAGAGCGGGGAAGGTCACGAACAAGGTGACTGAAGGCAAGCTGTGCTCCATCTGAAGGAGGCCTGGTGCCCAGGAGGGCTCACAGCGGCCCCTCGCCATGCAGGCCCTGCGGGGTTCTGGAGCTCCGGGGACCAGGGGCTGTGGCCCTGGCCCTGTCAGCAGTGCCAGATCCCGTAACGGCCACTTGGACACAAGACGGAGACACGAACAATCTACAGGAGAGTGGCTTCTGCACCCGACCATGTCATCGGTCAGAGGTGAGCTAGAGCAGACACCCGCCGGCGTGGGAGGACTTGCATTTGCACCCTGTGTCCGTGTGAGGTGCAGGAGCCCGTGGAGTCCTGGGCAGGGGCAGAGCCTCCCTGGGAGGGGCGGGGGGCCGTGAGCATGTCCCCCAGGGGAGCCTCTGGACCACCTGCTGTGCAGGGGCCCCTCCATGTGGATTTGTAACAGGCACACCGAAAACCAAGTGACTTCAAGAAAAACAGAACTTATGCAAATAAAGAAATGCAGGCAGGGGCACTCCGTGTTGGTAAGCACTTCCTAGATGTCACCTGTCACAGGGTAGGGAGGGACATGTGCTCCTGCCCTGAGCCTAGTGAGGCTCTCTGGTTTATGTACATTTATTTACTTTGAAAACAATAAAAATAATAACTCCAAAAACCAAAGGGCGGACTGGAAAATAACTTTTGTAGCACACGTGTCTGACGTAGGATTGATAATAACATATCGAGAGTTCCTATAAAGTCACAGGAAAACACCCAAAGGAAAACGGAGGAGAGACTGGCCACGGGACTGCCATGCACTGACCACATAGGGACCCTGCCCGTTGTCCAGTGCGCTTCTCAACACTGTGCCCAAGGGACGGATGAGAAAGCCCCAGCCTGGCCAGTGGGCACGCTGAGCTCTGCACAGCTCAGGGCCACATGACACAGCCACCCAGGTCCCTGCTGCGAGTAGCTCATAATCTAGTAGGAAGGATGGAAACTAAGCATAAAGACACTCGAGCTTTACTACCAGTGATGGAAACATCAAAGGAAGCATGACTCACTCATCCATTGCAGGACCTAGAACGAACACGGTCGCACCTGGGGTGTGTCCTGGCCTATTTCTGTTGGCCATCAAGCGCAGTACGGATGTGCCACTGAACACTGAGACATGTGTATGGGAAGGACTGGCTAGAGATTCCAGCTGGCACTTTTCATATTCGGAGGCCAAGTATGATGGACGTCAAGGTTTAAAGGATGGAACACAGAACACGTGAGCCAATATCTTTACGTAGAAACTGCCTAGAATTTAACCACACCCGCCATCTCTTTCCTTCAAAAACACAATAAAACCTTTTTAAAAACTCTGAACACACTCGTACCTGTTTTTTAAAGAGCACAGAGCCCCGGAGTCCCGAGGGAGGCTGCCCATCTGGTGGCCGGCGCTACCCAGGTGCTGCTGTGACCTCCCACTCCTTGCTCAGAGGCAGCTTGGAAAGGGCAGCAGCCTCGGAGCTCAAGGGCCGTTTATCACGTGCAACTGGCCGCAGCATGTGGGCGGCGTTTCCTCCTGCCCCTGGTACCAACCTGCACAGGGGTTTCTGCAAACCAGCTCAGAACAAGACACAGACCGCACGCGGCCCAGCGGTGCCGGAAGCAGCCCCTTCCCAAACCGCAGAGGGGAGCGTCACATATGAAACACGCCTAGTCCGTGTCCTGCTAACTTCTGCCTGCTCCTCACACGGACAGAACCAAATGCTAGGAATGTCACTCGGTTCGCCAGCACAGGGAAAATTCACTGGCTTGCTGGGCTGTTTTGTGGCTGCAGAGATCACAGGTGACCCCCCGGCTCTGTACAGGCTACCGAGGGCTCTGACAGGTCTCTGTTGGGTGGCAGGGACGTGCGGGGCCGCAGGCTCCGGAACGGGACCCTGGTGCCCAGCGGCCAGCAGGACCGTGTCACAGGGGCCTGAATCCACCTGCTCTGTGTCTGGGGCACAAGCCTTGCCCTTCCCGAGCCTGGGCCACCTCCCTGGCCTGGCCCCTGGCAAGCTCACTGGGTCACCGCCCCGCAGAATCAGGGGCGAAGTGGATGCCGCCCTGGTGCAGGCTCAGTGCGCTGCCTTCGTGCCGCCCCGGGACAGAAGCGGGGCCAGGCCCTCCTCGTTAAGCACAGGAAATGGGAGTCTAGATCCCAGCTCACTGCGGTGCGACCGGGCAGGGCACCTAGCCTCAGAATCCGCCCCCAAAGGTCACCGCCGGCCTGAGGAGCCGCTAGAGAGCAGGCAGGCTCTCCCCACACAGGCCTGCACCCCTGGGTGTTGGGGCGCCTCAGGAGGCATCGTGGGAACACTCAGTGACTAGGTGTGGTCCTGGGATGAGGCATCAGGACCTTCAAGACGCTCCTGTGACTGCAGCACAGGCCACGTGAAAAGGGACCCTGCCTGGGCGGGCAGGGGAGGGGAGCTGGTGCTGGGCCCGCGGCTGTGTGGGTGACCTGGGGGGACCCTGTGCTCCTGCCCGGGACAGGCCCACGAGGTGCCACCTTCTTCCCTGTGCTCCGGAGATCAGACCCACCCACCCTGCTATGACCCAGCTTCGGAGAGGTTCCAGCCTGTGGGACCCGGGGCGTGAGCTCTCCCTGCTGAGCGGGGAAGCTTCCCCACAGCTCAAACCTACTGCTGCTTTCCCATATGGCTGCAAACCTGGGAGGTGCTGAGCTACGCGAACCTTCTAGAAGGAAGAGCCACAGGCACCGCTGGCTACAGAAGCAAACACAAGCTGGAATCCGAGTGTCTTCGGTCCACGGCCTGGGCTGGCTTGGGGACAATGAGGGGCGGGGAGCCCAGCCTCCCACCACGTCACACAGGGCTGAGGACGGGCCTGTGGGCAGCACGGCCGCTCTCAACAGGGCCGATGTGGGTAACCCCTCTGCGGGCGCCAGCCTGGTCAGTGTCCCGGACGAGTGGGGTCTGTGCAGTGCACGGCGCTCAGCACTGAGGTCCCTGAGGCCATGTCACGTCAGGATGGGAGAGGATGGTGGCGGATAACAGCGAAAGGCTTGGTTTTCGGGTCTCGCTTCATCATTCAGAAGTCACAGGACAACTTAAGAGACATTAGAAAGAAAATTGGCAGCAGCTCATACCTTTAAAAATACAAAGTGGGGGCGCCTGGGTGCCTCAGTTGGTGGAGTGTCCAACTTTGGCTCAGGTCATGATCTCATGGTCCATGAGTTCGAGCCCCACATCAGACTCTGTGCCGACAGCTCAGAGCCTGGAGCCTGCTTTGGATTCTGTGCCTCCCTCTCTCTGCCCCTCCCCTGCTCTCTCTCTCTCCAAAATAATATTAAAAAAAATATTTGAAAATTGAATAGGTTGAAGAAGCTAGCAGAGAAAAGTACAATCTCCAAATATCAGTAAGGAAAAACCAGGTTTGCTTTCAGAAGCGGAAAAGCAACCTTTGTTCAGCGTGAACGCGGGACTGGGTGCTCTGATCTCACCCAGTCCTGGCCGCAGTCCTGGCCAAGCAGCTTGATGCCTCCCCTCGGGGAGGATGTGCTGATGGGCTCTGGGTCAGGGCGGGGAACAACTCCCGGTGCATCTTTAGCTGCTGGACTTGGGGAGGCTCAGAATGTCGGTGAGGACGGCCCCCACCTCACCTGCTCTGTGCCCCTGCACCAGAGAGACAACCCGGCCTGCCCGGTGGGAGTTGGGGGCACAGGGAAGGGTGGGGCCTCTAATAGGAAGTGGGGTGGCCCCAGCTGGGTGCTCGGCTGGTGAAGACCAACCAGGAGCCCGGCGACCAGAACCCCTGTGGGGCAAGGCGCGTCCTTCCCGCCAGACTGCCTGCCTGCAGTAGATGGCAGCGATTTCCGTGTGGTCCTCCCTCCGGGGAGTCTGCAAGTTCCGCCTGCTTGGGGCCAAACTGGGGGGACTGAGGAGAGGCTCTGGGGGGGAGCCAGTCTGGCAGAAATAGGCTGTGGGGCAGGGGAAGGATTCAGGGCACCCGACAGCTAGGGAGGAGAGTGGGGCACGTATGGCCGGGCCTCCCTGCGGCCCCCGTTCCCCAGATCGCCAGGCAGTAAGTGAGGAAGCCGGATCTGAACCCAGGCCACAGCCCCTAAGCCATGGAGAAGTCACCCCCTGAACGTGCAGGGGCGTGGGTGAGTTGGAGCACTTAAGATCTCATTTTTGTAGTCTTCCCTTCTAGTGAGTCTTACAGAAACGCACAGACACAAGTTATTTAGAATCAGTGACATCAAATGTTCGGAAGACACTTTTAGGATGACGCAGGACACCTAACTACACTCTACTCCCTGAAGTGGCTTAAACATTTCCACAGAAATCTTTATGTTATTAATATTATTGATGTGCTAGTGATGCCTTTTTAAAAAACGGATCCCGCAATCAAATCTTAATTAAGTTCTTCTGGAGGCTGTGTGCTCAGTGGCACCTCCCCAAGTGTGACAAGGACAGTCTTCGTTTCTCAGCGGAGCAGGGCCTGGAGGGGAAGGGGATGCAGTACAAGGTCTGAGCGAACGGTGTCCGAGGCTCTGTTTCCAGACTCCCCAGAGAAGCCCATGGCAGCACCGGAACCAGCAGCCTCAAACACCGGAGAGCACAGGGGCCTGTGAGACAAAGGTCACGGGCCACGCAGTTCTGCGGAACAGCAGTGGGTCAGGGGGCCAGTGTGGAGTTCGCCGTCCCGCCTCCAGAGTCTTCCAGGAACCTCGCTACAAGTGGTCAGCGCCGGGATCTGTGTCCTGTGATGGGGCCGGTCTCGGGGTGGTGCCTGCCTTGCTCAGCTGGGAGACAGGAAGAACCAGGGCAAACACCCCCCGATGGGCACCCCCACGGCTGTTTGGAGTGGGGGCTGTGAGCTCATGCAAGAGAGCTGCGTGAGGGCCACAAGAGGCAGGTGACGTTCTCTGTCCCTTCCTGGGACCTTGAGGGAGAGGCGGCTGTGTCTTCCGGCAAAGTAAGGCCCCAGGCGAGAGGCAGGTGGCCCTGCTTGGTGGCCAAGGGCTCGGTCTTCTGCTTCCGCCATCAGGAGCTGTTGGGCCATGCCCGCCACACCCAGGACAGGAGGAAGCTCAGTGTACCCACGGCAGAGAGGACACGCAGGGGTGCAGAGCCCCATTTTCACTGATGAGAAACTGAGGCCAAGGGAGCCTAAAGAGTCTACCATAAGGCCAGCGGAGCCCATGACCTGCTCACACACTTAGGGTGGGGGCGCTCCCTGCTGCTGGCTCTTTCCAGGGCCAGAGCGCGTGAGCAGGCACAGCCGTGGCCTCTCTCCCAGCATGCTGCCCAGCCCCCGTGACATCCTGTTCTGCGGGTCTGGGTTTGGTTAAGCACAGCACCAGGTTCCAGGAGGGGGCCCAGGGGCCCCCCTGGGAGAACTGGCCCCCAGCCCGACAGAGGCCCTTCTGGCGAGCCCATGGGTTCTCGTTAGGTGAACCCACAACTGTTCTCAGTGGATGAGAGCCACATGCCCAAACTGAGGGGAAGGGGACCCCAGGGGCACCTTCCTGTCACCGAGAAAGGAAACCCTGCCCGTGCCTGCACGGTGCTCGGCTCGGCTCTGCTGATGCCTCCCACGTGCTCGTCAGGGACTCTGGGCTCCGGGCCCACGGCCGTCCTGGTGTGGCCCCTCCGTCTCACGGACCTGGACCGCCAGTCAGCCACTACTGAGGGGGCCTTCCTGCAATTCCCGGCTCTGGATTCAGGGTCTGTCCCTGCGCGCCACACCCACTCTGCGGGGGCACAGCTCTGACTATTGAGGCCCCACGTCTTCCGTCTTTAGGGTGGGGTGGGGGCGGGGGAGCCCTCTAGCCCGTCCCCCAATGCCTCGTCACTCGGGTAAAGATGCCGGTGTGATTGCCTTAAATCACGAAATCAACCAGAATCCTCTGGATAAAACAGGGTTTGTGTTTACAAAGACAAAGCTGTGCCGTAAGAGCCTCATTTCCACTAAGGAGGGCGCCCAGGAATTTCCCACAATGCCCTGCACCCACAGGCTCTGCGTGCTGCGTCGGCGACCAGGGTAGCCCACGCTCCACAGCCGGCCCTCGCCTCTCAGGGCAAAGCCTCTGGGAAGCACTCCTCTGGCCTCTGCCCTTCCGGCCACCCTCATGCCCTGGCCACGGCCACTCTGATCTTTCTTAGAAACCACTGCCCACTTAAGCCATGACTGCTGGACAAAGTCCAAGAGTGCCTGTCTGAGTCTGAATACCCTTCTTCTTCTGGTGACAGAGCTGCACACACCCTGAGGCGTCCTGCTGACATGTCCTCGCAGGACACAATGAGTTCCTTTCTTGAACACGTTTCCCCCGACCCTGGGACCCCCGGCCGCCCCCGCTGCCCAGGCCCGGCCCAGAGCTGGCGCTGAGAACCGAACGCTGGCTGGCTTGCTCCGGCAGCGGGAGCCGCCATGTCCCCGTGCCCACCAGGGGATGCTCTGAGCTGTGACAAAGTCTAGCACGCCGCCGAGAGAGTAAGCCGGGCTGTTGCTTGCAAACGAGCTGAGGGTTAAATGGCAGGTGTACTTACGTGAGGTTCGCTGCATTTGGCACGAATCGTAAGGAAATGCTTAAGGGTTATCACCTTAAAATGACGTTCTCATAATAATCAAAAAAAAGTTGGGACTCCCTCCAGGCACGTACCCCAGCCCGGCTCAACATCTGGGGTGGAGGAGGGGCCGGCTGGGGGTCCCGCGGGCACTGACCTGTTTTTCTGAGCGGAAAGTCGTCTTTGGTGTCATACATCCCCAGGACCGGGTGGTTGTAGGACGCTGACACCCCGCTCTGGGGCGGGGAGCTCTGGTCGAGCGAGCTGTGCTGCGTTTTCCTGGAGAGAACAGGCAGAGACAGGTGGCTGAGTTAGCCACGGTGTCACAGCAGCCCCGGACCAGCTCTGGCCGTGTGCAGGGATCCGGCTGAGCACTGCCGCCTCTGTCACCTGGTGCCAGCAGGAGGGGGGCCCGTGCAACGCCCCGCCGCCGCCCGGCTCTGGGGGCTCCAGCAGTGACTGTTCTCCGGTCACCCACCGGGTCACCGCCAGCGACAGAAGCGCCCGTCCTTGGGGCAGACGGGGGGGGGGGGGCTGCGCGTGCACAGGACCAAAGGTGCGGCTGGAGGTGGCTGAGATCTGGGGGTGCGTTTGGAGCAGGTGCTGGTGAGGACTGCGGTCCCCAAAGGGACGACCCTTCAGCAGAAAACACCGTCTTCGTTTGCACCTCGAGGGGAACCAAACCCCCCGCGTTGGCCCACGACTCTGAGGACGACGGGGTCGCAGTCGCCAACACCTTGTGGCTGGAAGCTGATCTATGGAGTCTGCTGCCCCCAAGACCGGCCAGGCACCATCAGTCCCTAACGTGGGGAGGCAGGATCGGCTCAGGGAGGAGGGGAGCGGGGGGGAGGGGCGTCCGGGCTGGGGAACGTGGTGCCAACGGCCCCCGGGACACCATCGGCGAGCTGCGGGTTTGGTGGGCTGGCCGGCTGAGCCCAGCTGGAAGCATCCACACGAGGTGTGACGAGTTCCGTGGCGTCCTTAAACCGTGTAATCTACTTAATGGCTTGAAACGATCTGCCAGCTTACTAAATGGCATTTGTCAGACTGTAGGTTTGAATCCACAGCACTCCACATCCACGCACCTGGCGTTATGTGAATTAAGAACGTGAGCCCATAAATGCCTACACGGAGATACTTAAATATCGGAAAGCAGACCGTGCAGAGAACGTGCTGCTCGCAGGGACCCGTCCGGGGAGCGCGGCCCCGACACGTGGGCCGTGGGGCTCAGCCGGGCTGCATGGCAGCAAGGTGGTCGGGGAGCCCTGGCCACGGCCCGCCAGGCACCCGCCAGCAGAGCGCGGCTCCTTCCTGACGACGCCCGCGGGCTCCTGGGGCGGGTGCACCCACCTGCCAGTACGGCCGGTGGGGCGGCTGCGGGGAGGCCTCGCCTCGGGGGCCGAACTCTCAGGGCCTCCCTAAAGGTCCGAGGGCAGCACTGTCTCTGCTGAATCACACCTCCAGGGGGGCCCTCGGCCAGCTCCCGGCCGCTCAGCGCCAAGTTGGCACGTGGGAAAGAACTCGCCTCTCTCGTGGGAAACGCGGCGGGACCTGTGTGTGCGTGACGGGACAGGAACAGCAGCAACGGTTAGTGACACAACGTTACCGTAAATCACAGCCGGTGTCGTTAGACTCTAACTGCACACTGTTTACAATTAGGCCACGAGCTGCAAAGGCTGTTTCAGATCTAGTAGATTTTCTCTTCGGGTTTGCGGTCTCGAGGTGCCGTCAGCACTAACCCCCCTCCCCAGTTCCCGGTCTGGCCTTCGGAGGAGTGGCGACAGGAGGCGGGCACGAGGGCGCAAGCCCCCCGGGAGGGTCCGGGCGCAGGCTGCTGCGATGCCACCGCGGGTGCTGCCCCGTCCAGGGCCGGAGACCGAGGGAGTGACTCCTTGCACCTGCGGCCCCGGGGTGCCCGCCGTGCAGGCCCACGGGGCCCCTCCAGGGAAAACCGGCCCGTCACACCCTCCCGGGAACCTGGCGCATGTGTGCGCTCTGGGCCTGGGTCCTGGAGGGTGAGCAAAAGTTGAGTCCTGTCCCTGGCTGAACGCACACTGCAGCGACACGCTCTCAGCCACACCCACCACACGCACACCTGCCACACACTGATGCGACCTCACTCACATTTGTGCTAGTCATCGTGGGTGGAGCCCAACTAGGGTCAAAGTTCACTTCTCTCTCCAGGAAAACGCAGTTTTCACCATCACAGTCACCCCACGATGTCGGGTTCAGAGTGACAAAACAAGACAGCTGCCAAGTTCGTTGCGAACAGACCTGTCCCCTGGCCGACTTCCTTGAGACCACGCTCTTCCCCGCTCCAGCCTGTGCGCCCCAAGTCCCTCCGAGGGAGCTGAACCCAGGGCAAGCTAGCCTCGTCGGGTCGGGGCCCTACCTCAGGGAGCCCTGCTCACCAGGGCGCGGTCCCGGTCACTCCCTCCTGGGACCCTCACCTGCCCTCAGCCCTGGGGCCCTTCCCTCAGTTCAATCTCCGTCCTCAGCGCTCCGTTTCTGTTTCTGCCAGGACCGCCCCCTCCAGGACAGGAGGGGACGTGCTCTCTCAGCTCGTGGGTTCTGTCCTGTCACATAGGAACCCATCACCTCCCACCCCACCTCCCCACCTCGGGCTCCCCTGCTCTCACAGGGGCACCTGGCGCCGGCCACCCCAACCTTCCCCCACCACCGCGGCACCATGCGAGAACTCGGACGCAGGGCCCACGACGCCTGCTTGCCACCAGGTGACCTCCTCCAGGCTGCGGTCTGCTGGCTCCTGGCCAGCCTCACCTCCCCAGAGCCTGGTGCTTCCGGGCCTGCTGACCACAGCTGCTAATCGCAGCACCGCCACTGCCTGAGCCTCCCTTCTGCCAGCAGGTCCAAGAGCCCCTGCCGTCTGGCCGCCTCCACAGGCCTGTGGTCCCCGGTTCCCCCAGTGCCTCCCAGTCTGAGGCCCCCGCCCCTGCTCCCCTTCCTGCCGGCTTCGGTGCAAACCCCACGGACACCATCTCAACCGCTCCCCAAACCGCCCCTTGGGGCATCAGCCCGGCAGCCCCCAACCCCAGGGGAGGGTCTTAGCCAGGTACCCAGACGTGGGGCCCCGGGGGCCGCTACAGGCGTCCGTAGGGAATCCTCCGCGCGGCAGCTCCGGGGCTCGCAGCAGCGCCCACGGCTCTTCAGGGACGCTGTGGCCTTTGCTCGTCTGTGCGAGTCGTGTCCCCGGCTGAGCAGCACGCACGCCAGCAGCGTGTTTCGGCGTGAGTGCAGCGTAAGGGACCGAGCGGCAAGTGGCGGCTGCACAGGCAAGGGGGTGGCCGTCTCTGCCTCGGAACCAAAGTACCTTCTGACTGGTAACTGGGGTAGCCTGCCAGGTCCACACGGTCACCGCAGTGGGATGTGGTGGGGTTTTATTTAGTACAAGTAGCTACCTGCCTTGGAGCTTCAGAATAATTGTGTTCCCCAGTGAAACGGAAAATACCTATATTTTGATTTATGCAAACTACCTTGTGGGTTTGCCGTGAGAGATGAAATTATCCTTGAAAATAGGAGAAAACTAGATTTGAAAGGAAAAGCTGCGAAACATCCTTGATCATGGTTTAAGGGCCACATACACTCGCCCTTCCGCTCCCACCATGGCCTGCGCGGTGGCCTCCTGTGCGGAGGGCTGGTGCTCGGGGACACCCCCCTGCGTGGGGGCTGCGGCTCGGGGACACCCCCCTACCTGCGGCTGCGGCTCGGGGACACCCCCCTGCGTGGAGGCTGCGGCTCGGGGACACCCCCCTGCGTGAGGGCTGCGGCTCGGGGACACCCCCCTGCGTGCGGGCTGTGGCTCGGGGACACCCCCCTGCGTGGGGGCTGCGGCTCGGGGACACCCCCCTGCCCGTGGGCTGCGGCTCGGGGACACGCCCCTGCGCGCGGGCATCACGCGGACTTCGCTGCCACGGCGCACCGGCCTCTCCGGCTGTTGGCCGAGCGAGGCTCTCCCGTGGCCCCTGCCAACGACGGGCTCGGGAAGGGGCTCCGCGCGTGAACACGATCGCCAGCACAGGCGCCCGGACCGCCCAGCGCTCAGCAAACACCGGGTGGGGACCCAGCAGGCGCGCGCGGACGATTCGGAGCACAGCGCCGGTTTAAGTGGCTCCTTCCGTGGCGCAGATGCACGGCCGGGAGAGGGACGACCGGGCCCCGGCCTCCCTGCCGTCCCTCGGAGCCCTGGACGACCCGGCGGGCCTCGGCCGCACCCGCTTCAGCCGTCACCGGCGGCGACCCGCTTCGGGAGTGTGCGCCCCAGCCTCGCCCGCCGCCCAGGGATGACCCCCGGGCGCTGGGGCCCCGGGGAGAGGCCCGGGCGCCGCGCGCCGCACTTACCCGTACCAGTAGCGAGGGTCGCTGGAGATGCAGTGGTTCAGGTTCCGGTGGGCCAGCGCCTTCTTCTTGTTGAGGACAAACTCCTGCAGCTTCATCTTCACTTCCGTGCTGGCCACCGCACCTGGCGGGGGAGAGCACACACAGGTGACTGGGGGCCGCGGCCGGGACGCGGGGCCCTGCGCTCCGCGTCGGGCCTGCGACCCCAAGTCGCGAGGCTGCTGGGGCCTGGAGGGCTTCTCAGGGGAAGTGGGGGGCACGAGAAGCGTCCGCAAGGGCCCTGTCGCAGGACCGTTTCGCACACCTGCGCTCCGCCCGACTCGGGGAGGTCATCACGGCGGCCCCGGGTCGCCTCCCACACCCGCCGCTGGGGGCACCGTCACCCTCTCACAGCAAGAACCCCGGGAAGTCGGCGCGGGCGGCGCGGCGGCTACGGCCTCGCTCCAGGCTGCGTGCACGCGCACGCACGCGCCGCCGCCGGCGGGAGGGGGCGCGCACGCACCGCGCACGCTCGCTCGGCACGTGCGCCGGGACGCTGGCGGCCTCGCGCTGGCCTGGAGCTTTCCTTCCGCTCGGGAGCCACGCAGGGCTCGTGGCGGGGTCCTGCGGGCGGAACGCGGTCGTTGTGAGAAACAGCCGCACGCGCACGCATGAAGGTCGGAGGCCGCCACCTGTCCCGCCGGATCCGTTCTCAGTGCCGCGCGCGGACTGCACGGCACCTGCGCGCCATCCTTCCGCTTGTAAGGGGCCTGAATGTTTCGTCATTGTCCAGAATCCAAGCAGTACTTTGTTTTTAATTTTTTAATGTTTACTTATTTTTGAGAAAGAGAGCGTAAGCGGGGGAGGGGCAGAGAGCGAGGGAGACACAGAATCCGAAGCAGCTCCAGGCTCCGAGCTGTCAGCACGGAGCCCGACGCGGGGCTCGAACCCACGAACCGTGGGATCATGACCCGAGCCGAAGTCGGACGCTTCACCGACTGAGCCCCCCAGCGCCCAAGCAGTACTTGTTTTAATAGTAGCCGTTACTTATTTGAGAGGAGGGAAGAGGGAGTGGGAGCAGGTAGAGGGAGGGCGAGAGTTTTAAGCGGGCTCCACGCTCAGCCAGGAGCTCCGTCTGAGACACCATGACGTCTTGAGAAGAGACGCTTAACGACTGAGCCGCCCAGGAGCCCCTCAGAGCACCTTCTGGTTGCTTTCCAAAATGCCTTCATACACTGACCGCCCCGGGCCACCCGTGGCCATGCACCAGAGGCGACACCTTGGATCTTGAGGAGTACTGGGGACCACCACGTGACTTAGTGTGTGCCTCTGCCTCCAGTTCCTGGCGCTGAGTGCCTAAACCCCTTGTCAACTAAGTGAGAAGGTCACTAGGGCATCTCTGGTTGCACCGCAGTGACTCTGGCGCGACTCGTGGTCGGCTGCTGGAGGGCTGGGTCACCCAAAGACCAAGCCAAGATCAGAAGCTTGGATTCTGCAGCCCCATCGGACAGGGGGGAGGGGCTGGACACAGTTCATAATTGCTCATGAAGCCTCCATAAAGTCCCAAGAGTGTGGGGTTCAGAGAGCCTCCACACCGTTGGCCAGCACATGCATGTACAGAGGGCGTGACGCACCCCATCCCCACAGGAACAGAAACTCCTGGGCTCAGGACCTGCCCGTACCCCGTCCTACGCACCACTTCCCCTGGCTGCTCCTCTCTGTCCTCCACCACGTCCTTTGCTCAGCTGGTGAGTGCAAGCAGCCTCTCCCTGGGTCCTGTGGCCGGCCCAGCAGGTTAAACACGCAGGAGGGGGCCGTGGGGACCTGTGAGGACCTACGGCAGCTGGTCAGACGCCCGGGTCACACCCGGGATCTGCAGCGGGGGCAGGGAGGACTCGTAGGACTGAGCCCTCAGGTGAGCAGTGTCCGAACAGACGGACTGCAGGACACCCGGGGTAACGGAGCGCGGCGTCGTGTTCAGTCCCGCTCGTGCCCCGTTCCGGGTCCATGTGGGTCTACGTAAAAGACAAACGCAGGAGGAAAAGAACTGGGTTTCTCCCAACAAAGGAAGGAAACAGTCCCCCCCCCCCAATTTGATATTCAAATACTTGTTTTTATGTAACCTGCTCTAGTTTTCCCATTGCGATTTTTCCATTTCCCGGAAGCTTTGAAATTGATCTTCTTTTCACTGGTTTGGTAAATAATGAGTTTTATTTTATCCTTGTTTTTCTGGTATTGGGCTTTCATTCCTTTACGTGTTTGCTGTTGTTATGTGTTCACAGTTCTCTCTGACGCACATGAAATGTGACTATAGATATTTTGACAAATTGCTCATGAATTGTTAATATCGTTAGAGTAACCATCTTTTTTTGCCACTGTTATCGTCCACACCCTGAATTCTGTCCGGCTTTAGGTATGTCTGTGTTCTCCAGGGCAGCGTCCCCCCGCGGTTCTGTCACTGTGGGCCTTGTGTGTGTCGTGGATGACAGCACAGACCCCTTGGGAACACGGTGTGATTTAGATCATCCAAGGGAAACACAAAGTTCACTAAAGCAAATCCAAAGCACCTTCAGAAGCTCCCATGAGGACACACCTACTTACGTCTCAGGCCTTCCCAGGCTCTGGGGAAATGACCCCCTGGGCGCACGAGAAGAGAAGCCTGCCAGGGCCCTATATGTGCCGTGTGCCAGCCACTGGGCACAGTGTCCCGTGACACTCATGCGGAGGGCACGCGGGAGGACCAACACCACCAGGCCAGGTGGTGGGGGGTGACCAAAGGCACAAAGTCACACCCGCTTCTGAGCAGCACTGCTCGGTCCCCTGAAATATAGCCAGCGTCAGAGTGGACACTTTCTGAACACGCAAAGCCTGTGTTTCCGGTCTGCAAGTGCACTTGTCAGAAAATCGCATGTGCGCACACGCCCAGAGACTTCTCCCGGCGTGCCCACACACGCAGTCACGTGGCGCTCCTATCGGCGTATCAGCACCGGGTGGATGGCAGAAAACACGCCAAGCGCTACCCGTGTCCGTACACGGCGTGCCTTACCACCAGGAGCAAGGCAGAGGAGCGGAGGACGCAAGGGGCCATTGACAAAGGCGAATGAGAACTGGCTACTGTGAGCTAAGTGTCACCCGCTGGTAGAAGAAACCACAGTGAGATGAAGAGCTTTGGCTCTTCCCTCTCGGTGCTGACGGCCGCACAGGGGAGGATCCAACCGCCTGATGAGGAGGACAGGATGGAGGAGGAGCACGAAGACCCGGATGGAGGAAGAGAAGACAGCCCTCCCAGGCCTTCAAAAGTGTGGTTCCGGAAGAGCGGACAGTGCAGAGCAGACAAGCAGCAGAGCCGCTCCGTGGGCAGGACAAGGCCGTTCCTGAAAGTTTCCAGCAAACCTAAACTGCGTGTTAGCTGGCCGTTTCCTTCCCCCAAACCACCTGCCAGGGTGGCTCCACCTGCTGTCCTCGGGGTCGGGGGGATGCTTGTGACTCCCCTGCGGGCCTTCTAGGGACAGGCTGGCCCCAAGGACCACGTTTAGGGGGGGCCTCTGATTCTCCCTGCTTCGGCCACAGCCCTGGCTGACGTCATGGGCTCCAGAACTCAAAGAAGGGCAAAGAACAAACAGCTCACCCGCAGGGAGCGCGCGACAGATCCCAGGACAGGCGAGCACGGCAGGACGTGATGAAGGGCAGCCACCCCTCCCGGAGGAGACCCTGGCCCTGTCTCTGGGCGGGGCTGTGGCACCTGCGAGCTACCGGCCAGGCCTTGTGCCCTGAGCTGCCTGCCATGTCCTCACAGCAGGACGTACGTCTGCACGACTGACATGGGGACCCTCGGCCAGCTCAGGCTGGGACAGGGCTCCTTACCAGGCTCTCGTGGAACCTAATCAAGACAAGCCCACGCATGACATAAATAAACCACACAAATGCCCCCCCGCCCCCGGTGTGCCGAGCTGAGCCTGCCTTACGAGAGGGGTCACATGGTGACAGGGTCAGAAGGGTGGACCCTACCAGGCCCCTCCCAGGCCACCTGCGACTGGAGGCTGATGTACCGGGCCCTTCCTCGCAGGGGCGGTGGGCACGACTCCCACCCGCACACACGCAGGGCCCGCGGCAAACCCACAGAACGCCGGGCCACAGCTGTGCGACTCCGTGCCCCAGAGGGACTCGCTTCTCTTCCTGGCACTTTATGCAGAGAGAATTCAAACAGGAGCTGCCGTCCCTCCAGTCGCTGACTCGTCTCAACAGATTCCGCCACCTTGTTTTTTTATCTGCAGGTTGTTTGTTCCGGTCACGTACGTCGAAATCTTTGCATTCTGACTGTATCCTCGATTCCAATCCAACACGCGTGGCAAAACACTTCTGTTGACACTTATAAAATACTGAGTAAAAATTTTTTCTCCTCTTTTTTTTTTTAAATGTTAAATCCAGTCAGTGTAGATAGCGTTCTATTAGTTTCAGGTATACAGTACGGTGATGCGACACTTCCATGTGTCACTCTGTGCTCATCCAGGTTCCTCCTTTTTATTTATTTACTTATTTATCTATTTAATTTGAGAGAGAGAGAGAGAGCACAAGTGGTGAGAGGGGCAGAGAGAGGGAGAGAGAGAATCCCAAGCAGGCTTCACGGTCAGTGTGGAGCCCGACGCGGGGCTCAATGCCTGGGATCATGACTTTAGCCAAAATTAAGAGTCAGATGCTCAACTGACTGAGCCCCCCAGGCACCCCTAGGTTCCTCCACTTTAAATCGAAGTTATAGAACCAATAAAACACATTCTGTAAACAAATATCAAATGTCTTTAATTTTTACTTAAAAAAGATAATTTATGGGTGTCGTTCCTCTGACAGGGTTTACCGAGCAGTCTGGGACGAATACAGCTACATTTCTCTCCCCTGATCGAAGGACCAGGCACCTGTGGGCACAGGCGGAGGAGAAGTTACCTCTGGACACCCCCCCCCCCGCAGGCTTTCCGTGTCACGTCTGCCTGGGATTTACTCCTTCTTCTCGTGCCCCGCTGGACTCTGAGGACGTCCCACTGCACAGATCGGATAAAGAATTACCTTCTGGGTCAGGCTTTTTTTTTTTTTTTTTTTTAAATAAACAAAGCGAATGACTTTCCTCAAATCCTCAAATGATGGCACTTTTCCCCACCCGGGGTGTGCTTGTAAGCAACAGGGAAAAGAAACGTAGCTGTATTCGTCCCAGACTGCTCAGAGAACAAAGGCTTGCTTTCGATTGGATTCTCCCTTTGAATTTGTGTTACAACACGGGATGTCTTAGACGCTTAAATGTAGTTAATCTACGTAAAACGTCCCTGACACAGATAATGTATTCGTGCTGAATGAGAACGAAACCTGCCACGAATCCCAAGAATTCACTGTTCCTTAGAGCTAACAGCACTGACTGGTATCAATAAGTAAAAGAAAACTGCAGAATTATTTAAAATTCAAAGTATGGTAAATGTTTACAAATGTAACAAAACTTTAATTAAATATTCAATAGGAAATTTGCTTTTCAAAAAACCCCAAGAAACTAAACAGATGCCTTGCAAGGCATTTTCAAATGCTTACAAATGGGAGACGCCCCAGGCCATTTGCATTTCCCCACAAATGCCCTTTAAGCTGGTGCAAACAAGGCTCTCCTTCATAGGTGCGGGCCGCCAGCGCCCGCTCACGTATGAGCCCCGAGCGGCGTCCACCACAGTGGCCTGCCAGGCCCGCCTTCTCACAAGACCACACTCAGGGCTGCAGAGCCTACACGAGCGTGCCAAATACCCAAACTGTACACAGTTTATTATTAATAATAAAACCTGACCACCCAAATCCACAGATTGAAAACCACCAGGGCTGCTGCGAGTGACGAGCTAGGAGGGAGGCAGAGAACATTCCAAAACTCCAGTTGTGTGTGTTGGGGCGGGGGGGGGGGGGGAGGTTTCATAGGTAGAGAAGAAATTGTTTTTGACTTGTAAACAGATCTAAAATGTTTTCTGAAGGCAAATCTTTTCGCATTTTGTGAGGCTTCAGATGTTATTTTTATTGGAAGATTCTGGTAAACTACGAGGAACTAAAATGAGCTGCTTTTTAGCAATCTGAGAACCTGGTATTTGTTGGTTAGCCGTGGCACACATCAACTAGCTGATGCTTACGATTTTAATGTCCATCCTTTGATAAACAACGATTACCCTACTCGAAAGCAAAACACGTAAGGTAGGATCTACAACTGAGGCCAAAGCAGAGCCTGAGAGAGGAGAAAGGAGCCTGCCCCAAGGCAGAGGCCACGGTGTGTGTGCGGCCCCACAGAAGCACACCTGGGGCTCTGGGCCCCCAGGAGAAGCCCAATCACAGGGTTCCTGTAAGGGCCAGGTGTCGTCACGTGGGGAGCAGCTCTCCAGAATAGAAGGAAGCCCCCAACGGCAGGCCACGGAGCCCCTATGATAGTCAGCAAGAGGACTCACCTAGACTCACGGTCCACAACCCTGGCTGCAATGAGAATCCAGGGAGTTCTAGAAATATAAGTGCTGACACCCACGCTCTGCTCCAGACTGGTGTGTCAGGACATCTGGGGAATTCTTCTGACCCCACATGCCACACCACTCAAAGGTGGTCAGTGCCCTGGCCACACCTCAGCCACGAGGGACCCTGGACACAAAGGAGTCCACACACACAATACAGGCAGCGGTTGGGCTGGTGCGGAAGCGTGGATGGAGGACAGTGTCATTGAGCCCGTGGGCTGGGCAGTGACCCATGCACGTGGCCACCTCGCCTGCCCCAGCAGCCCACTGCAGATACAAGTCTGCCCTCAATGACCAAGGGCGTATGTTGCCAAGCCAAATCTGCAATTTGTCATCTCCTGATGGCCTTCTGTGCTCATGCCTGGAGTCTCGACTGTGGGCCATCTTCCTACCCGAGTGGTGTGACGTAATGTGGTGTATCGTTCAGATTTAGGAATTACTTTCAAACATTGGTACAAAAATTAGATCTCAAACGCAGGAAAAACTCTTCTGATATGCTTCTATGTCAAATGTAACCAGACCATTCTAACAAAAAGACATTTAAAATACATGATGTCAAGAGCAAAATATGCCGTTAGTAACTAAAGATCATACAAGTTGTTACTTTTATGTATAAAACCAGTCACTAAGAACGTGCAAATAGTTAAGTGGAGAGACAAACTGAACATGAAAAGGATACACTAGCTGCATGTTTTAGGAAAAAACCAACAGCCTTTTGGAAAGACAAGATTTATAAAAATGTACACAGAACACAAGTGGGAACATGTCCTGAACCCAGTCTGGAGAAGACAGATCAGGCCGCTGGAGCAGCGGGAGGCTGTGCTGTTTAAAAGGCGCCATGAGGCACAGCAGACAGAGCTGAGCACAGGAAGGCACGTGGGACACGTCACATCAACAGAGAGCTCGGTGTGGGAACGTCAACAGAACTACCCAAGTTGAGGAAAAGGGCGAGAACCTACCACAAAAATGAGAAAGACATCTGAACAGGCACTTCTCCCAGGAAAGGAATATCGCTGTGACAGGAGACATGAAAACGCACTGAGTCTCACCGGTGACCAGACCGTGCGGCTGAAGCTACAGGAGCGACCACTTGTAGCCAGACTCCAAGGGGCTGATGGCAACCAGGGTTGGTGGGGAAGCGGACACAGGAGCCACCCTACTCGGCTGGGGGAGGCCAGCCCTCATGCAGGAAAAGGGGGCCACCTGCATGCCTCACACCTGCTCATCTGCACCAGGAGACACATCCAGGGACATACGTGCCAGTACAGTTTGTGACAGTGCTGGTCAGCAAATACCCAGACACCTACCGACCACAGGTCAGACGAATGCAGTGGGGTACCTGTGAGTGGGCACAGGCAGCCGCCTGAATTAGTGATCTCCTGGCACACAGGACAGCGAGGACAGACTCCACAAGTGTGATGGCGAGTGACAGAAGCAAACCACGAAATCCTACATATCCATGAGTCCGTCTACATAAACTTCAAAAGCAGGCAAAACTGCCTTCCGTGTTAGGTGCCGGGGAGGAGGTACTCTGTGCGGGAGGGAAGGGCCCAGATGTGGTTCCTGTCCTGATCTGGGTGCTTTACTGGGAGGTGAGCCTGGGAACAGGCTGTGTGCCTTTTCTGTATGTACACTGCACACCAGTACAAAAGATTCTTAAATAATTTCAAATTACAGACTTCACAAGAATGCTTTAACGCATCCCATGCTGTCGTGCATGGGTAGATTAAAGTCCACAGGACAGACTGTTACAGTGGTGCGTCTGGATGGCTAACCATTTTCAGTAGCTGAAGACACTGGTTTTGTGAGGTTTATGTGTGTCACTGAAGCGTGTAAAGACTAGTATTTTTACTCACGAGCACTGGAAGAGTCAATCACCCTACAGTCACCACACCAAAACCCAATACGGGAGAGAAACGCATATCTTGACTGCATCATCACCAGGGAGCAAACAGGTTCGGCTCAGCACTGATGTCTCTGGTGGACACTAACCGAGCCTGCGAATGTGTCGCCCACTGTCTCTGCTTTCTAGGTCCTGGGCGCATCCCTGGAAACAAGTTGCCGAAAGAGAGGCCCAGATGCACGTAAGGGACATGTGCCTTCAGCCAGAGTCCCGTGTGTGGGACACACCAGGCCTCACAAACACGGGTCCCTCACTGCACCCGCCGGACGTGCTCTCTGCCCCTCAGCTTCAGGGGGCTGTGGCTCCTCCCGAGGGACATGGGGAAAGTGCCCGTAACCTTCCAAAGGGGGACCAGCGCACAGAATCACCTCCTGGCGAGGATCAAGCCTGGGCCTCTCCTGGAAGGTAACACTGGTCCTTAGACACACAAGCATGGAAGCAAATGTTAGGGTCAAGAGAGCAGAGCGTGTCCCCGCTCAGCCCCCAGCTTAGCCCACAAGCTGGGCCTGGCTCTGAGGCGCTCCCAAATGCTCATAAGAGGAAGGAACTTTGAAACATGTAGGACTGAACTTGAACTCACAGGGCAGAGCCACTGCCAACCTGCCAAGTGTCTTCAGAACGCACAAGTCAGCCTGGACATGTGCTGCGGCAAAGACGCGGACGACACCGGCCCAGACTTCGGGTGGCTCCCCGCCGGGGCCATGACAGCCGTGGAAAGAGCTGCCTCGGGGAGGCCCCGGCGCCCACCCGGCGTCCCCCTGCACACTTACTCTCTTTGCCTTTCTCCTTGTTCTTGAGCTGCTGCAGCTTCTGCTCCCGGTGCTGCTTCTCCAGCTCCTGCTCCTGGCGGTGCCTCTCCAGCTTCCGCTGGTGCTCCAGGAGCTCCTGCTGGTGCTTCATGGCCAGCAGCTCCTGCTGGTGCTGCGAGCAGGGAAGGAGGAGACAGAGACGGTCAGAGCCTCGCTGCCAGACAGGACAAGACACACACAGACATGTACGCACGAAAATCGCAAAGGCCCACAGGTCTCCGGGCCGGTGTCGCCCAGAGCCAGGCTGTCCTCTGCAGGGCCCGCACCTCTAACCAGAGGACCTTGGCTCGCCTGGTCCACACGGCAGGCACGGCTGCCGGAAGCCCCGATGCCTGCTGACTTTCTAAGTGTTAAAAATGAAAACAACCCCCCGTGAGCTGCTAGAAGAGAAGATTTGGGTGGTGTCGCAAACTGGGAACGGCGCTTTGAGAACCGCACAGCGGTGGGGCACACGGCACGGCTGCCTTGGCAAAGCCCTGGCGCTTCCTCACCGAGTCAGATGAGCATCTGCCCAGGACGCAGCTGCCCCGTCCCCGGACTCACCCGGGCCCCGGAGACGTCCGCACACGGGCAAGTGTGACAAGCGGTCGGCGGGCTGCTCCCGACGGCCCAGGCTGGATGAGCTCCGATGGCCCTCAGAGCCCGGCCTGCAGGCCAACTGTGTGCACCCATTGCTGGAGATCCACCCGGCGAGGACGCAGAATAAGGCAGCGATCCATGAGAAACATGGGAGGGCCGTAAACAAGCCACAGGAGTGTGCGGGTGCCGACAGGCCTGGGGGATTAGGGTGTAGGCAACACCAGGGCGGGGTGAGGCCCACAGGGCTCCGTCCCTGGCATCACTGCCCAGGCCCCCACAACGTGCCGGAGGGTCCGACGGCAGGGGAGCAGGGAGGCCGCCAGCTTTCTGCTCAACTGTCCCCTGAACCCAGGAAAAGTCATCAACAAGGAGACACACAAGTCATCCCGTTTGTGTATGTGTGTGTGTGTGTGTGATGGAGCCACCCCTCCATGGGCACCGGCCCTCACAGTGATCTCTGGCTGCCCCAGGGAGCAGGCACTGTGTGTCCTGGGACACGCAGACTCCCTCTGGTCCCTTCTTCAGAAGCAGAGCTGGGGCTGAGCAGCCACGTCGGGGCTCCGTGCAGGTGGCACCGGCACCCGCCAGCCCTGGGGGCCGGGAGGAGGGTCCAGGCTACAGAGAAGGTGCAGGCCGAGTGCGTTCCCACAGAGGCTGCAGGGAATGGGGGAGAAGTGCCTCCATGAGGGCCCTCGACTCGCTTCCTGGTCCCCGTTCCCACCATGCTGTCACCAGAGCATGGAAACCGCCCCGTTTCTGTTACCAGCTAGAGTGACACGTAAATTAAGAAAACAGGATTTCAGATTGCTTCAAGCCCTTTTCTACAAAGACGCAATATGTCACCCATCATGTCTGTGACTTTTGTGAGGTTCAAATCACATTATACCAAAAATGTTAAAGAAAAAGAACATCCATTACAGACATTTATAATGAAAACCTGCACGCACTCTCTGAACGAAGCCCACAGCCCAGAAGCAGGAGTGCCGTGCCGCAGGTGACGGGGACATTCAGCAGAGCTTCCGAGCAGGCGGCAACAATTCACGAGCAAAGGAACAGACCGACAACAGACATGTGGGGAACGCACGTGCAGAAGCAGGTGCGGGATGCCAGGCCCGTGTGCCCGGCCCAAGGGGCAAGGTGCCGGGCCACACCCTCCCACATAGCGCTGCGAGAGGCCCTGTGCCAGCCCCCATGAGACACACCCCACGGTGGCCCCGCGGGGAGGTGGCCTGATGGCAGAGCCCCACAGCACGCAGAGCCAGGGCAGGACTCGTCGGAGGGCTCCCCCGCCCCCCCCCCCACACGAGAGTCTCCTGCAACCGGTTGCCATTTCTCACTGCAGGGGACTCACAGCCCCTGTCCACAATCGTGGCCACCTCCTACCTTCCACAGCCAGGAGCACGGGGATGGAACAGCAGAGAGGGAGGTGGGAGGTGTGGCTGGGCCCTGAACCAGGAGGCCGGAGGAGGGGGCTGGACGTGCAGACCCCACACAGTGAGCCCTTCCCTGCTGCTCCTGGAAGGCACTGGGGGAGGGGGGCAGCTGTGAAGAGAGGGCCATGAGGAAGGGCCCCTGCTCAGCGCCCACGCGTGGGGCCCACGGACAGCGATGGTCACTTCGCAGAGCCTTCCTATGGACAAAGTTACATTCCAACCACCTTCCATGAACGGGAGACAGTGAGACTATCAGAACTAAGCAAGCTCCTTCCCAGCTGCCAGAGCACACCTGGGGGCACCAGGTCGGTGGTCAGAGCACAGTGCAGAGGGCAGACGCCCGGCCTTGGACCTGACCCCACCCGCTCCTGCTCTTCCGCACCCACCAGGAAGGTCCTTCTGCTAGTGCAGCCTTGCTTGACGCATCGGATTCGGATTCAGAGCCCGCGTGAGGGCTGCACAGCTGGGTGCACAGGTGAACGCACTCCGCGGGCTGCAGCCATGCCCCTGTGTGTCCGCAGTCGTAAGCGGCCTGCTGTCGGGAGGGTGTCCCGGTGCCACTCAGGCCCGGAAGCCAGCATGGCAGTATTGTGAACAACCAACAGATCTTAGAATCAAGGGGGCCCCCTCTCTGGGTATCACCCCAGCCCTCAGGCTGCCCAGCGTACAGCCCTGGGCTCCCTTTCAACTGCTCCGTATTCATTGAATGCGTAAATGAGGAACAGGCAGAAAGTCGATTGATACAGTCTCAAAATATTTACTTTTCAGCCAGAACCCAGAAGGAGAGCAAGATCTTTCAATTATCATTACAAAAAGATGGAAACAACCACAGATACTGGTGATTAAAATTCACAGGAAGACCAAACTCCCAGAAAAACAGCACCACCCTGGAGTTTTCACGAGAGTAGCGATCAGCAGACACGCACTGGGTCCCTACAGATGCCCCCCAGCGACACCGCAGGGTCTCAATCTCCCTTGGGTCCAGTCCAGAGGTGTTCGTTCTGCGTCGTAGGTCACGCGGAGACGTGTGTGCGAAGGCCCCTCCAAAAAAGGCACTGAGAACAAACCAGACAGGCACCCTCCCCACCCCCAGTGTCACCACTCAGTTCAGCCCTGTCTCCGGATCTTTGGACAAAGTGACCCTCTGTGCTCCCAGCTTCTGGAAAATGAGGATGATGGACAACGTGAGAAACGTGTGCTTCACGTTCCTGAGCGGGCTCCCCGCTCCGCACGGCCGGGGCTCCCCACTCCACACGGCCACTCTGCGCTTGCCTGCGGTCAGGCCCTGCGGGAAGGCCCTGAGCCATCCCTACCCAGAGTAGGAACAAATGTGCAGCAGGAACGCAGCCTCTGGCTATGAAAGATAGGACTTGGAGATACGCTGAGTTTTATGTTACATAACATCCACACTTATTTGCCACTGGTACCTCGCTAACACACGTAAAGGTCAGACTATTCTATGGGCGGAGAAGTGTGGAGAAGGTGTTTTTTGTTTTTTGGGGTTTTTTTTTTTTTTTTTGGCAGATTGAAACTATTCTGAGCAATTTGAAGTCAGATACCTACTACCTAATTTTTCGAAGGGAAAACCCCCAATAATAACAGATGCCATTCCTCCAACCAGAGTTTAACACTGGATTTACGTTTAAGCCAACACTGGGTTCGGGGTAGAGTATTAGCTCTCCAGGGTTCCGTTTCTTTGATTCTGATTTTGGATTTTAATTACCCACACGGAAGTGGAAATCCAAGCACTACACTGAAGGACAGAAGGGGGTCAGGCACTCACGCACCATCCGTGCCGAGGGGAGCGAGCTCCCGACCCGCTCAGAGCGCCTGTCTCCGGCCCAGGTCACAGGCGGTGGCAGCCAGGCTCAATTAAAGCACATTATACCCCCCCCCCCACATGTCATTAACACGGGGACTGCTCACAGCGAGGCTCCAACGCCAATCTCGCTGGCCCCAGGGTTCTGCAAAACACTGAATGCCGAGGCTGAGCCGTCTGAGCAACCAAGTTCCCTGGGGCCCGAAGTGCCCTGTGCCACAGGTGTTTCCCAGGGGCCACGTGTGCGCGACCATGTCCAGGACCTCAGCCCACTCAGGAGCCTGCGCACACCAGGACCCCCGCAGGGGGCCCCCAAGAATGAACAGCGGGCTTGTTTATGAAGTCGAGGTGGCTTCCCGATTTTAAATGTACTGTAGACTCAGGCAGCAAAAGTGAAAACGTGAACAGTGAGGAAACTGCCCCCCGGCCCCCTCTCAGAAGATACGGACAGGACGTGCGGGAGCCCGCAGACCAGTCACACAACGAAATCCTGGCTTCGAACAAAAACCAACCAGCCGGCCAACCGACCAGAAGCATTTTCCCGTCTCCCTGATGTTGACTGGCCTCAACAGAAATAGTCTTAAATTGGACTCTTATTAGCCACTAAGGGTCCGACATGTTTTGTGCCAGGCGGCCCCCACCAGTATGCTAGGCCCGTGGTGAAGGGGGGACATGCGGGGACCCGCCAGCCAGCCTCAGCTCCGCGTCTGCTCCCGGGGCTCATTTCATGGTGCTTAGCATGGCCCCTGAGCACAGGCGACGGCCACCTCCCCTTTTCTCTTCCTCCTTTGCCGGCGGCCCAGGCTGGTGACATGCCATTCCCAAACACAGGACAACCGGGCCAGGAGGAAAGGAAGGAAGAGGTGACCAGGCTCCGCAGACGGACGGCCGGTGCCCGGGGCCGGGACTCTGCTGCACGTCCACGCCGAGCACACGAGGCCGGATGGGCCTGCTCTGCTCCCTGAGCGAGTCCCTCGGACCTGCCTCGCAGACAGAAGCTTTCAAAAGGAAAGCGACAGGGAGGGTGCAGGCCCACCTGTGCCTCTCCCCAGCGCCCCCTGCAGGGAGCCTGCCTGTTCCCAAGGCCTGGTACCTGCCAGCACTAACCAGGACAGACAGACGGATACAGGTAACTGCCCTTGCCACCTGCTTCCCAGTATAACTTTGAAAAGGCTAAACTGAAAATAAAACACAGACCTTAAGTGAATTCCTCAACACTGTAAAAGCCTGGCGTGGTCAGTGCCACAGAAGGGCCTGGAATGAAATGCGAAACTGCAAGGCGCAGGCGCGTTTTCATCTGGAAGCAGAACCAGGCCGAGGCACGCGTGACTCTCTTCAAGATGCTCACGGGGCTTCTCAGGCATCATCCCGCTCGCCTCCTGAGGTGAGCACAGGGCAGGCCCAGCGACCCTTGCCTGCAGAACCCAAGGTGTGACCGAGAGCAAGGCACCCGGGCATCTCCTCCCACCGTGGGGGCTGCTGGCCTCCAGGGGCACACGCTGTGTGGCCGTGGGTTTTAGGGAGCATCTGGGGCCGAAGGGCTGTTCCCCACGGGGTCCTCACAAAGGGGGCCATTTCCACCTTGATCTCACTGGGTTTCCTGGTTCAAATCAAAACGGCATGGGGGCACCTTGGGGGCTCAGTTGGTTAAGTGTCCGACCTCAGTTCAGGCCATGATCTCACGGTTCGTGGGTTCGAGCCCCGCGTCGGGCTCTGTGCTGACAGCTCGGAGCCTGGAGCTGCTTCGGATTCTCTGTCTCCCTCTCTCTCTCTGCCCCTCCCCTGCTTGCTCTGTCTCTCACTGTCTCAAAAATAAATAAACCAAAAAAAAAAAAATTAAAAACAAAACAAAACGGCATGTTCAGTAAGTTCAAAGCCATTCTTCCCGCTTGCCTCGCGGCACAACCAGCAGTGGTCAAAGCACCCACGTGTGTTCTTCAAGCTTCTACCCACACAGGACACTCAAATGTCACAGCGACAAATAGCATCAGCCTTCCGCAGGACAGTACGCGAGGAGGCTCTGTCTCAGAGATGCCCAGCGCCCCAGAGGCTATGCAGTGAGGCGGAGGGGAGCAGGGGGCGGGGAGGGCAGGGCCAGGCCCGGTGGCCTGCACCCCTTCCGCCCTCACCCATCATGTCTCTGCGGCTGGAACGCTGGGCTCTTCGTCAAGGCTCGGCCTCAGAAGCCGCCTCATCGTGAGGCCTGCGTCCTGTCCCCCACTGGAGGTGACCTCGGCTCCTTTCCGTCCAGGGCTTCTGCCTGACACTCCCTGCGAGGGCTCCAGGCTGTGTGGACGTCAGACTGTGTCTGCCCCCTGCCCCCTGATATTGCAGGCCCGCCGTCCTGGGCAGGCGAGCGAGCCCGGGCGGGTAACGGACCAGATCAAAGGCAGCGTGTTGAGGGGCAAGAGCCCAGAGAGGGCAGGAGGCGAGAGCACCCCGCAGGCCTCTTCCGCACAGCACGGGAGGCGGTTTTCTCTGTAGGACGTGAACTGCTGCAGCTGCCGCCTCTGGAAATGCACGGAAGGTCGGCCCTTCTACAAACCCAGGTGGCTACACTCTAGAAGGCACGATCACAGGTGGCGCTGTATGAAGCGCGGGGTGTCGCCAGGAGCCCTCGGAGCAGCAGGTCAGGCAAGGCCGTCCGCTTGCCCGTGACGACTGCCGGGGAGCCAGCGCGGCGGCCTCACTGGCGATTCCTTCCGTGAACACGCTAGCCAGGGGCAGACTGGCGCAGGGATGACGCAGGCCTCTGCGCGGCAGGCAGGGCGAGCTCTCCCAGGAACCTGGCGTCTGCCAACCTGGTGCATCCTCGTTAACGGCTGCCTCAGGTGACCTGGAAGGCCTGGCCTGGGGCAAAGTCGCCGCAGCCACCGGGACAGGTAATAACGAGAGTAAACATCACGGCTGGGCTGTCGGGGCCGTAAAAGCAGGTTTCCTTCCCATTGTGTCCCTCTCCCCGCAGGGGGGACTCCCGCTCTCAGCTGAACGGCTCTTCGAACTGTCTCCTACCCGTGGACTCAACACAGCTCACACCAACGGATTGTGTATCTACACACAACACACACACACAGTGCAGCCTTGCTAGTAAAAAAGGACATGCAAGTCCAGCGTGGGGATAATTTCTAGTGTTCACCTGTTAGACCAGAAATACCCTTGGGGGCCGGGAAGCGAGAGGCCTCTGCCTTTTGCAGGGAGCACAGGCGGCGCCTTCTTTTGAAGAGTTTGTGTTAGGTCACTAAGCTTTTACGGAAGACCTCCGTTAGTGCCTGGATTCAAAGAAATCTGAAGAGGAGTTTCACCTTCGTGAAACAAGGAGAAGGGAGCAGGTGGGGAGCACGGGTCCTGCAGCGAGCGAGCCGGTCCAGGGGCCGCGCGCACGCCGGCGGCGGCAGGGGCTCCGAGGGGCTCAGCCCGGGAACCGCCCTCCGCATCTCCGCGTCCAGCCGCCAGAGCTCTGAACTGTGTCTGCGAGCATCCGGGCTTGATCTCAACAGATTTTGTGCGTCAGTTAGCAGCACGTGTCCTAAGTATCAGGGAAGCCTGAGAGAGGAGATGTTCTAGATCTGAGCACACTCACAAAGGCTTCCATATAAATCAGTGGGGATTGCTTCTTTGCTTTATGCTGCTTTGGCTCACGGAAGTTTTCATAATATAGGTGGGGACCGGCATAGCCGGGTGTGCGCTCAGGGGTGGGTCCTGCGCTGGGGGCCGCCCCACACCTTCCTGATACTCACTAGACCTCTAAACACACAGCTTTATATGCTCCCGCTTCATACCCCTTCCAGAGGCATTAAGGCCAAAATGCAAGAGAGAAGCTTCCAGAAGCATGGAGTGCCACTAGCAGCTGCCACAAGCTGGCCGCGGGTTCCCTTGAACTCAGATCACTTGGAAAGGAGAAAAACGACTCCAGCCTGGCTAGAGGGGACCCCAGCCAACACCTCCTTCAGTGTGTAAACCAGGCACTCCCACTCCTCGGGGGTGTGGGGGTCCCCCACAGTGCTGACTGCCCGCCCTGCCCTCCGTGCGGTCTGTTAGGGCTTCGGTCCAGCTCCCTGCCCCAGCTCACTCTGTCTTTCTTACTGGAAACACAACAGAATGACTGACGGTTAAATCAGAGGTCAGTTACTTCTGGGTTCATATTTAATGATCGGTTTACCTACCACGATCAGTCCCCAAAGCTGCATAGTCTTAGAGAAGCCCAAGGACGGACTGGCGCTCCGTCTCCCAAACGCTTGCAAACAGCAAATGAAACAGAGCTCATCTTATTTTCCCACCTAACAGTACTATCCAGCACATGGCACATCACATTCTTACAAATACATGGTGGTCTTGACTTTTACCCATTTGACTGGGTTTTATCCACTTGAGGGCTTACGTACACATATGTTACATCAGCTACATAACTAAGGTGCTGGTCCGAGTTTGGGGGATCCCCAGTGCCAGTGTGGGGCTGGCCACAGGAAAAGCCTGTGGCGGTGGTGGTCCGCACCTGTGCCCAGGTGCCTGCCATGGAGCCCATCAGGTGTGCAGATGCAGGGTCTGGAAACCACCACGTGGCAGTGACCTTGCCTGCTGGACCACAGCCTATTTTAGGCACTTTGCTAGCGGCACGCAACTCTCCAGGCCCTCGAACTCTACCGTTAAACCCACACCGAGAACAGCTGCTCCGGACAAATGTCGTATGATGCTGTCATACAAGGGACCAGCAGAGTCCGGTTCACGGATCAGAAGGGTGGCACCCGGGCTGGAGGCGGGCACGGGCAGTCAGGGTTTCACGCGGACAGCGTTTCTGTTTGGGGAGATGAGAAAGTCCCGGGAACGGGTGGGGCTCGTGGTTGCATGACGACGTGATTGTGCTAAACGCCACTGAGCTGCAGCCTAAAGAGATAAAATTATAAATTTTGTGCTCTTGTGTATTTTCCCGAAACAAAAAAGTGAGTCGGGTTTAGCGGTTCCTCTGAGTGTTCAACGCAGGGCTACACGTGACTCGGCAATCCCAACCCCAGGTACCTACCCCCCAAAGAGCTGAGCACAGACACTCAAACAGCAGCCTGTACGCAGATGCTCACGACACCACGCACGGCCACTGAGAGGTGGAAACAGCCCAACTGTAAATCAGCTGATGAACGGATAAACCACATTGGAATAGCATTCAGCCTGAAAAGGAAGCTCTGACACAGCTGCACCGTGGACGAGACCTGAGAGTCTTATGCTCAGTGAAGAAGCCACGTAGCGCGAGATGACACGTACGCGGCATATCCACAGTGGGCGAACTCCGACGGACAGAAAGCAGATCAGCGTGCCGGGGCTGCGGCCAGGGGGAGACGGGGAGAGGCTGCCTAAGGGTTTCTTTTTGGGGCGATGAAATTATTTTGGAACTAGATCGTGGTCATGGTTGCACAATATTGTAAATGTACTAAATTGTACACTTTAAAATGGCCAATGATAACTTTTGTGACATGTGAATTTTACTACAATAAAAAAAAATGAATAAGTAAAAAACTAAGTATTTTCCACAAAAAAAAAAGGAAAAAACCTTTGCCACGTTTGCCACGGGGAACTGCCTTTTCCCCACTGGCTCTGCGAGGTGAGCGCAGCCGCTCAGAAGCACTGGGGTGGTTAATGCAGACGCAGCAGAGAAAGGCTGAGTGACCCAGGGCAGAGCCTCGGTCTCAATCGTATGCTCCGTCCCGCCTGACCAGCATCAGGAGACCATCCTGAACTGGCAAAGGCAGCGGAAAACTCCTGTGTAATGGATGTGATCAAAATCCTCACTAGCACTAGAAAACTACAAAACAGCTCAAAAGATGATTTAATTCCACAAGAGAAAAAGGCCAGGGTCTCTCCACACAGGATCCAGGAAAGACCTCTGTCCTTGGAGTGCCAGCTGCTCACGGAGCCAGGAAGTGAGGTGCCTGACTCCACAGCACAGGACAAGAGGTTACAAGGCCTGGGGACGGAGCCCCAGAGCAATCCTGAAGGAGACTGCGGCATGGGGGAGGGTCCCACCTTCCCTGCTGCTCCCGCAGGCCACACGACCGGGACCCTGGTATGGGCAGGACCCCCCCCCCCCATGTGCTGCCATAGAGCGGGTCAGGTCGCTGTGTGGTCACGGAAGTTTTAGTTAATGCAGCTCAACAAAAAAGGAAAAGACAACTATTATTTGCAGATGACATTATCGTCCACCAAGAGCACATGAAATAACCAATTATACATTTTACTAGGACTAATAAGGAAATTCTATGCACTTAAAGAAATCAAGAGCTTTTCTATGCACTGACAGTAAGTAACCAGGCAGAAAATAAAAGGAAGCAACACACTCTGTTCTAATAAAACAATATATAAAATACCCCCAATGAATATAGAACCCGCAAGCCTTGCATGAGAAAAACAAAACAAGGCTTTTGGCCAGGACAGAAGAAACCTCACATCATCAGACGGTAATGCACGCTCCTGGGTTAGGAATTTAACGTTAGGGAGTTACTGGAAGCCCTCCTGCTAATTTATTGACTTGCGGCAACTTCAGTCAGTTCTCCAGAACCATGTGAGGGGACCGTGTGAGAAAAGGTGCTGGAAACCAAGTGCAGAACAAACTTGTGGACCCGGAGGATGGAGGATGGCGCCACGCAAGGCTCCTGGTGAGAGCCGTGCCCGGTCATCGCAGGGCAGAGGGGAGGCTGGAGATAGTCAGCCAAACAAATACGCACTTGCTACGGGGAGAGGTGCCAGTTCAATCCTTCAGGAAAACGCTGGGTTCACGAATAAGGATCAGACAAGTGGAGAACTATTTGATTACAAACAGAACAGCCAAATGACAACAGAAGAAGGACACGAAATGATGCCCTTAATTTATGAGGAATACCCTGTACCGAAAGAAAGAGCGTGGCAATATAAAAACAGCAAAGAAAATGACAGTTAGTAGAAAACAATGAAAAGAGTTAATAAACATTCATATAGAAATACAGTTCCCACCATCGAGGAAGCAGACAGGACGTGAGACGGAATGGAAACATACTGTGAGCAAGTTCAGCCCAGTGCATTGTGCTGCCGGGGGTCCGCTGTGGCCCCCTCCCCTGGGGGGCAAGGTCACTGCATGGCGCGGCCTCCCCATCAGCGGGAGAGAGGCCGGCGGGAGCCAGGGTGCTGGCGAGCGCCCAGCATTGCGGCACATCCGTGACGGGCCAGGAAGTGCTCCCTGCCCTGGTTCCTGCTGCTTCACTATTTTGCCTACAGAATAAGCAAGGGGTGTGTGGGTGCGAAAGACCCAGACAGACAGACGGACACACACACACTCAGGACTGGAACAGGGGTGGGAGGAAGAACTCGGCAATCAGTAACGAGAAGTAGAGACAGGTACTTACCTTGGGTCGGCAACAGCATCTCCGTTCTGTCTAGACCAATGCTTGATACGTGCACAGAAGGCTAAACCCAGGAGAAACTGGAAATAACCTCCGTGTGCAAGTATTCAACTCTTTTTGGTTATTTAAATTCATTACGGTTCATTGTAATACCACGATCAACCATTCAAATCGTGTTTCTGAAGTACATGCGACGATAAAGAGAATGCTGACAATACAGTAAATAGAAGACACGTGTCACAGCGTGACCGCAATCCCGTGAGACTACAGCCACACGCTCACAACTTACAGAAGGTGACAGGGACACACTGCAGATGGGACAGCTTTCCCAGCTCGCAGAGCAGAAGTAACATTTTCCTCTTTGTAATCTCCAGTTGATCAATAATTAACATCAGCGACTTACATGATCAGAGACAGATTTTTTTTTTACATGCAGACATTCCTTGTGAAAACGGCAGTGTCAACACGCGAACAAAGGCCCCGTTTCTCTCCCACACACGGGCACAGGGGTGCCGGGGCCCAGGCCGTTCCTCTCCTCCAGGGACACTTGGGCCCCGGGGCCAGTCGGCAGCTGCTCCTGGGGTGCAGAGTGCTGTCCGCTCGGCAGGACATACGGGAGGGTCTATGGGGACAACTCTGTGAGGGACCCTTAAAGAGGAGACCAGCGTCTGGGCAAGCATGGCATTCACACCACTCCCCTCTGAGAACCACTAACAGGGACAGAAGAGGACATTTTTTAAAGGGATGCAAATTCACAAGAACAAGATTGCAGAAAGGGCCGGACAGCAGGTTTGTCGGAGGAATTCCGTACGCCACAGAGCACATGGGGGAAGGACGTGTCCCCGACACACCGGACGGTGGCTGCCACCGGGGAACCAAGATGGCGGCCCCTCTGGTGGCCCCTGGTACCACTGTCAACCTCCACGCCATTAGTGCTCACAGTGTTTCCGTCAGTGAGGCTGAAGACGGACAAGCTCTCAATACAAAAAGGCATCTTTGCAAAACATGGAAAAAAATACCTTTATAAAAATATCACTGCCCATGGATGGAGGTGAAGGGACGCGTGCCTGAACCCAGAACCACGGCCGTGTCGGTGAGGCCCACAGCCCTGTCCACTTCTCTTCTCCACGGTGCTCCCGGCTCAGTGAGTTCAGCCCCCTCCGAACGGGGCAGGGCCTCCTGGAGAAGACTACAGCACTTCCGGCCCCTCCTTGTTGCATGCCCCCCAACGTCCATTCCCTGGGGTAGATTTCCACGGGAATTCTCACTTTGGCCTCAAGACTCGCCTTGCCCAGTGGGCAACAGCATCTTGGACCTCAGCAGAGCCCTGTTTGTAAAACGTACTGAAACCAGCAGATAATCCGCTAACGTCCTCCCAACCGCCAGACCAGAGTGAGGCCGTTCCAGGTCAGCCAGCCACCAGCCGGCCAGAGCTGGTCACAGGCGCGTGAGCGCGCGCCCACACCTGCAGGACGCCTCAGACACGGCTCAGCACACCAAACGGAGGCTGCGCTAAGCGCTGTATTTGGGTGGTTTGTTACGCGGCAAAAGCTAACGAAGACACTACATGATGGTCTTCGCAACCCCTCTGACGTGGCGGCCGTCGTCCTCGAGCAGGAAGGGGCCTCATGCTGCTTAGACGATGTAACCGTTGTCCTTCCTGCACGAAATGAGTATTTCGGTCATCGATCCTGATCTGAAGAGGTGCCCGATTCAGGCGGCAGATACCTTCAAACATGGAAATCAGCACAGACAAAGCCGTGAGCGTGGTCGCCGGCGCTCGCCCGCAGGGAGAACTCACGCTTCCGCCCTGTGGGACGGGATTTGAATCGGGGACACGGGAACGAAGCCAACGACGGGAAGGGCGGAAGAGCCAAGAGCGGAGCCCAGGGGCACGCGGTCACTGAGCGGTGTGTGTCAGCAGCGTAGCCACAGCCACAGGACGGAGACTGGAACAGTTCTCTAATCAGAGCGTGGCCTGCGCGCGTGGAGGCGCCCACGGTGGCAGCATCTGCACGTGCTGAAGGACGGAGGAAAAGAGCGCCACGTCCTTCCCGCAAGGGGGACATCACCACCTGGGACCTTTAATGGAAGGACCGAGCTGGCCTCGGAGACACGGGGAGCGCGGGCCAGACAGACGCGGGGCCTGGGAGCCCCAGCGGGAGGCAGGGCCGGGCAGCTTACTGGTTAAGGCGACGCTACTTTTAATTTGACGCCTCAGAAACATGTTATTTCCTAGATAAACGTTTTAAAAATGAAAATAACACAACTAACCCCCAAAGCGGGACATCTAGATAACGGTCTCTTAATCGTGTACTCAATCCTGGTTGACGGAGCAGCTAACAATCTTCCGGGTGTAAACACGGGCCATGTCCAAGCTCACTGCTCCTCTGCCTCAGTTATGCCGCTCACCGGGGCCCCTGTTCCGGCGAGAGCTCACTGTTCAGGACAGAAGAGGGGGACACGGTACCCGAATCGGCCACCGCCAGCAAAGAAATCGCATCAAGCACAAGGTGCTACGCTGAGGGCTGAAAGCTTCTAAAAGACCTCATTTACCCAAAGTTAGCAATTTAAGTTATATTCGAAAAAATGATTCCCTTTTTAATTATAAAATCCTATTCAAATTCACTGATGATTTAATGACACTAATTAGATTGTGTGTTGAAGGAATCTGTCTGACAAACATCACTGCCAAATGTCACCAGCAATATGAAGGCTCATGGAGAGGGTTTAAATCATCCAAATAAAAGCCAACTGATGTAATGATTCAATTACAGAGGTTAAACGGCTTTTATGATCTCCATTTTACAGAAGAAAATGAAACACATGATTAAAATGCAGAGAACATGGAAGCTTGAGATTCTCCCTGCGCTTCTGAGAACCAGGCCCGGAGCCACGTTTGTGGGGGCCACACCTCTGGGGGGGGTTCATACCTGTGAAAGCCGCGTCTGTGATGGGGGCACATTTGAACAGCCATGTCTGTGGATGCCACATCGGTGATAGCTGCGTTTGGGGGTGACACATTTGTGAGAGCCATGTCTATGTGAAGGCCACATCTACGGGGGGGGTCCCACACCTATGACAGCCACGTCTATGGGGGGTTGTGTCTGTGAGAGCCATGTCCGTGGGGCTCCCAACAGCTCTCAGAGCATCTGGCCCTGCGGGTAAGGGGAGCTCTCAGGGGCACACCTGGCATGTGGAGCAGCCAGATGACAGGGGTCCCCGCACAGACTATGTGGCACCGGGGGGGGGGGTCCCCGCACAGACTGTGTGGCACTGGGGGGGGTCCTCGCACAGACTATGTGGCACCGAGGGAAGATGTCCCCGCACAGACTGTGTGGCACCGTGGGGGGTCCCCGCACAGACTATGTGGCACTGGGGGGGGTCCCCACACAGACTGTGTGGCACTGGGGGGGGTCCCCACACAGACTGTGTGTCAGCTGCGCTGGAGCTCGTAGGTGCTGATGCGAGGACTCAGGAGGGACACTCCTCCATCTCCAAAGCAGTGACACAAAGTCCTGAAGCCCAAGGTGGGGACAGGGGGGTCAGGGAGGCCAGACCTACCCGATATCCGATACCCAATACCAGAGAGGGAGGTCCCAGGCAGGCGGAGGCCTGCCCTTGCCCTGAGGCAACACCACCGATGGGTCTCAAGAGTCTTCCCCATGCGACCCGACGACCCCTCTCAGGCACGGGCCTTATTTATTCTCAATTTCTCATTTTCCGGTAAAAACTACAAATCCAGCTGAGGCACGGTCTTCCTCGATCCCAGGGGGTGCAGAACGCCACCGCCACGGGTCAGCGTGCACACAGCGCACAGGGGTGTGGTGTGGATGCGGCTCCCGAGTCCTCCAGCCGGGCGCCAGGCCGGGCCTGCAGGGCAGCAGGGGAGAGGCGGCGTGTGCGGCGGGGCTGCAAACTGCATCACCAGGTCGGGAGGCACAGGGGACACAGGACCTTCAGGGGCACACGCTCTGGAAAGGCGAGGGGCAGGGATGGGGCCCAGCGGCCTCCAGGTACAAGGGGACTCGGCTGGAAGGACGGGGGCGGGGGGAGGCGGACCAGTGATCCACCAGGTCCCAAGACGACCTAAAGATGCAGGTGGCCGTGTGCCCAGCCTGCCACAGAGTGGGGGGCATGGGCCGGCGGGGCTGGCGCCGTGTGCCGGGCACAGGACAGCCGAGTCTGCTTCAGGGACTCGCAGAAAGGGGAGGCTATAGCCTCCCGGACACAGTGAAGCAGCCTCCGGAGGGGGTCTTCTCAGTCCCCGAAAAGCCTGCGGAAGGAGACGACAGGGGCTGCAGGCGGTCCCCGGGAAGACCGGCAACAACTCGTGACTGCCGGCGCGCGAGTGGCCACTTCCCGAGGCCACTCTCAGACCTGGACTCAGGGGCACACTGCTGTGCTCGGTCCACACAGACCGGTGGCCACCAGCAGGTGCACACATCAGGCACCCTGCCCGTGGGCCCCTGAACCGCTCCACCGCAAACCCCAGGACACCTGTCGGCAAGCGGCCATTGCGGGGTGAGAGTAGGAGACGCAGCGACAGCAAACCCAAACCCGCTAAACTGAAGCGACAGTCAGAACTCCTGGGACCCACGGCCTGCCACGCGGCCTCGCAGCACGGCCTGGCCCCACGAGGCCCGAGGACAGAGCCTTCGGGACGTGCCTTTGGCAGTGCTCACCCACGCTCCGCGGGGCACACCGGGCCCGCGACGCAGCCCGTCGAGCCGCATGACACTGCTGGGCAGCCTCGCCCGGGTTCCGCCGGCAGGTCTACACAGAACGGACACCACCGGCCCCTGCGCAGTTTCGGCTCCCTCACCCTGTCCACAGTGACTGTCGCATGAATTCTTGGAGGTGTATTCTACGTATGGGGGGGCGCTGAGACCCTGCGATGGAAGAAATTCCTGAAAAAGCCGAGACGGGGTGGCCTGAGCGATGGCTGCCCACAGGCTGTGGGGGTCTCCGTGGAAAGTGTTATTTTGGGGGCTTCAGAGAGCACAAGGTGAGGGCTCTTATTTCTCCACAGGTGCCCTGTCTGACATACTAGCCACGGACCACACGTGGCCACGGAGCACTGGAAATACAGCTGGTCCACGTAGAAACGTGCTCCATGTGTGGGGTCCACAATGCTGTCCCAAGATGCGGGATAAACACAACTTTTAACTCATTACACACTGAAATAACAGCTTAGAAATAGGAAGTTATTTAAGATGAACTAAGATTGATTTTACTTTCTCGTAGCCAGGCTCCCAACGGGGCCCACTGATCCCTGCCTCCGGGTCCTCACCCCTCCTCTGGGCCCCTCCCACGCTGGAGCAGAGCTGGGCGTGACCAGCGGAATGAGGCGGGACAGGGGGCGTGTCACTTCCAGAAGGCCCCAGAAGACACTGGGCCTTCTGCCTTGGACGCTGGAGTTCTGGCCTCTTGGGGCGTTCACCGTGCGGGGCTCTGCTGGTGACGAGGCCTCAGCCCCCTGTCCACAACCACGTGCGTGAGCCTGGAGGAGGGTCTCACAGCCCTGAGCATGGCCTCACGAGGGACCCTGAGTCACAACCGCCAGGTGGGCTGCCCTCATTCCTGACCACAGAGACCATGAGATGAGGCGTATTTGTTGTTTTAAATCGCCGAGTTTGGGGTGTTTTGTTACACAGAATAGATCGGTTACACAACCCGGGGTGAATTCCGGGGGTGCATGCCAGTAGGGTGGCCACTGGGAAATGTAAGGTCACCATCATACTTTGAATCTGCCCTGTTTGCATCCATCTGACAGCGTGTCCCTACATTGTGGCACCAGAGTCACAAGTGACCGGGCAGCGATGTCACACGGCTTTGCCACAGGTCACTGACACAGGGCTCTTTCCAGCGTATTTAATGCTAACCCTGCGCTTAGAATAAATATTTACAGACACTAACTACAAAATAATAATAATAAATAAGTAAGTAAATCTGTTAGTTTTTTCTTATTAAATTTAAATGAAAAGAAAATAGTAATAGATTTTTCCAATTTGAAAGGATCAATGGGAAAAACTGAGAAAAGACAAGTCCCAAGGAGGAAATACAGATGATTTACACATACAGCACCCAGACGTGATCACTGTCAATATTCTGGCCTTTCTTCTCACTGGTAACTTTTCTATTTGGGGACACGTTGTATTTTTGGATGAAATTAAATGACAAGCACTTCCTTAAGTACGCTCCTCCCTGGACGTGACTTTCCCACATGTACTGCACGGGCCACAATGTACCCAACCCCAGCGTGGGGTGCCGGGCTGGCGGGCCCCTGGCTGGTCGGTGTCAGCACAACAAGGGGTGTCCTGTGCGTCATTGTGGTGTCACAGCTGGGGGGCAGGAGCACGCCTCGCAGTGGAACTCGGGCACTGCCAGGAACCTGGGTGCTGGCGAGGGTGCCTGCAGGTGCGCAGGGGCCCCGCCGCCCCACTTTGGAGGAACCTGGGGTTGGGACCCCACTGCCGGGGCCCCTGGCGCTGGGGAGGCGCCCGCAGGTGCGCGGGGGCCCCGCCGCTCCACTTACTTTTATGTGCTCGTGCAGCTGGGCCTCGTGCTGCCGGGAGAGCTGCTCGTGCTGCCTCTGGAACTCGGCGATGAGGATCTGCCTCTGGAGCTGCTGCTTCTGCTTGAGGGCCAGCAGCTCCTGCTGCAGCTGCTGCTCCCGGAGGGTGGGCTCCGCCACAGGCAGCGCGAACTGGTGGTCCAGGCGGAGGTCCATGGGCACCGCCGGGGGCGCGACCTGCAAAGGCAGCGCGGAGGCCACATCCACTGCGGGAGAGAGCACAGCACAGAAGCGCCGGTCACTTGCAGCAGCACAGCGTCCCCGGGCCCCTCCCCACCCCCTGCCCGATGCTGCGGGGCAACCCCCAAGCGGTGCCCCCGAGCTAAGGCTCGTCGCCCCCTCTCTGGCCTGACCGGCTCAAACTGCAGGGCTCGGGAGGCCTTTGCGGTGCTGCATTCCTCAAGTGCAGAGACGGCAGGAGTGAGTGGAGGTCAGACCGCAATACACACCCGCAGGGACACACGCCCCCCCCCCGGCCCCCGCAAGCAGAGGCCCCCCGGCGGGCTCGGCGGCCCCCCTGACGTCATCTCCAAAAGTCCACAGGGAGAAAGAGAAAGAAACTGGCTCCAAAGGTTGCTAAACACGAGTCCGCAGAGAGGCAAGCTGGCCTGCGCTTTTCTTCTTGCTCGCGCAGCTGAGGACTTGTGCGCAGGGAGCACGGAACAGCGTGTGCCACTGAAGTGGTCCGGATCGACGCCGGCAGCCGGTGGGTTTCCATGGAGAAGCGAGCGCCCTCTCAGAAAACATGTTTGCCGACCGCAGCCAACAACCGCCCGGCCTCCCGCCCGGGCACATCCATCAGGGGTCTGTGCGCCGCGCCCCACCAAGAGACGGAGTTTCTCCCTCCTGCTAATGTGCTGCCGAAAACAAGCTCAAGTGATTTTGATTAGAAACAGAAGCTAAATCAATCTTGGTGCTCACAAATCAATACCGAATTACAGAGAGAAGCCTGTCCTGGCCGTCACACGGTTCCCCGAGGTGGGTACGTCTTCCTGTCGCAGCTTCGTGTCCTCAGGTGACACGCACCAGACCCCAGCGCAGGGGACTGGGGCCTCACCCTCTAGGGAGCCCAGCATGCAGGCGGGAATCCAAATGCAACGGAGGCGGGCCAGCCCCGTCCCTTCCGTCCCTTCCGGCCAGGGCCACCTCCGGCCGCATCCTCTGCAGGTCGGGCCACGTTACGCACCTGACTGGCCCACCCACGTACCCTGGGACCTGACGCCCAGACCACTGGGCCCTCGGGTCCCAGCCACCAGCTGGTTCCTTGGGGAGTCAGTCCCCGCAGCCTCACAAGCCCAGAGTGTCTGGCACATTGGCGCTTTCGTGGAACCGCCCCTCAGGACGGAGCACCGCTGCGGTCACTGTGTGTGCACAGGTGCTCCCCTGCCGTTCTGATGAGGCAAGCCTCGGGTCCAGGCACCTGGCCTGAGCCCCAGTGTCCTGGACAAGCACGTGGCCATGGAGCCTGCGGGGCGCAGCTCACACGCCGGAGTCCGGGATGCTGCTCAGGGTCTGGCGTGGGCCCTCCGGCTCCTATGCAAAGGCTCGGTCTCCTCCACCCCCAGGACCCAAAGCCATTCAGGCTGCTCCGTGGCCTGGAGCTCTCCGAGGCCCATGGGGTCGGGCGGGTGGGGGGGCCCCAGGGCCTGGACCAGCGTGACCTCGAGGAGTGCCTCACCCAGGACCACAGGAACAGAGGGAAGACAGAGCCGCCCAGAGGGTGGTGGGGAAATACTGTTTTCAGCCCTCTTAAGAAAGGATCTAATTGTCCTGTTCTGTGGGCCCCGATGAGGCTGCGATAAAACGCCAGTGGACTCTTTTCCATTTCCCCCAACCAGTGCGATGCAGCCCCGAGCTGTTTAAATGTACGTAACTGTTTATTTCTAATGGAGTATCAGGCTTGATATATTAAGGGGGTTTTATTTGCTATTTACATGAGAACAATCTACACGAATAAACTGTTTTTCATGAACGGGAGGGGCCACGGAGCCGTGAAGCTGGGAAAGACTGGAATTTATCCATCGCCTTATTTGATCATTTTTATTATGAAATACAGAAAAACGGGAAAATCATAGGAATAGCAGCAGTGTCAGAAACCCTCGAGGTTTTCCTCTGTTCGCTTCAGACTTTCTTTTAAGGAATTTACTTAAATTTCTTTAAGGAAATTCCTTAAATTTATTTAAGGAATAAACACGAGGCGGGGAGGCCAGCTCTGCGAGCAAACGTGGAGGAAAGAGGGCACGACTGGTGGGTCCTTACAGGACTTGCCACATGCTCTTCTCTCTCAAGGGAGCCTGTGATCTGTCGCTCCCAAGGGTGACAGCACGGGACGCCTCCTGAAAACATCATTACTGCCGACGGCTACCAGGTTTCACCCCTGTGCGGCCGCGGAGGCAGCGAGAAGGCTGTTCTCATGGGCAGGCCTCCCCAGGTGAGTCAGCCTTTGCTTTCCAAGGATGAACCTGACTGTGGTGCTGGGTTACCCACGCCCGCACGGGCATGGACACGCTGAGCCCATAGCCCTTGCAGCCAGAAGGCTGGACTCCACCTTTGCAGGCGAGAACAGCCCGGGTCACCTGGGGAGGCTGCAACATAAAGGGTTCAGGGGACCATCAGAAATGTCCAGAAGTTAATCCCTTTAGATGCTGACCACAGAGCAGCTTTGTAGCAACTTCAAATACGTGACAGGCTGAACTTTTCTACGGACACGTTCATTTACTGGGCAGACGTTGGGGACCCCTGCTCTGTGCTGGGCGTGGGGCTACCCCCAGGCCAGCCTGTAGCAGGGCTGGGGGGGTGGTCCACACAGGGCACAGCGTGAGCAAGGGCCCAGAGGTCAGGGCATAAGTGGGGGGAGGGGAAGCATGGGGACACAGGTTGAGGAAAAGCTCAACCCCAGGGCAGGGGCTGCACCTGCAAATCCTGGAGTGTCCATGCAGGACCAGAGTGGGGGACAGTGCCGGGCAGGCTGGGCCTCAGACAGAAGGGCGGGCAGCGGGGTGCTGGCCATGGGGAAGCCCAGGGTGGGATGGGAGGGCCCCGCAGGGGAAGCAGCGCCCGGTTGGGGGGCGGGCAGGGCCAGGCTGCTTGGACAGCCTTCTCAGCAATGGGCTGGGGAGGGCTGTGGGCACCCACCACACACGAGCTGGCATTCACTTCGTTTCCTCACTTTTCCCAGATCCTTCTGAGTCTGGAAGCATAAGGAATCTTCTAAGGGAACACTGCCCGGCAGCCCCTGCTAGTTCTTCCACAGACACCAAAGGCCGATGTCAGAGGATGCTCGGCGGCGAGGGGCCCGCGGACGACAGCGAGGGCCCGTGAGTGGGGCGCGGAGGGTGAGAGCCGGGGCACACGCTGCGCAACATCTCTTTTGTATTTACCACTTCTTAGAAAGGGAGGTCCTGCTGCCTCAGTTTACCATTCTGAGGTATCACACAAAACTCCGTTCCTCTGCTAAAGAAAGCTAAAAGCAGAGCAAACAGAATGAAGGGCTACTCATTACCTAGGTCGGCTGCACCGTAAGCAGACCCTGCCGCTTCCTCTCGCGTGGAAACATCACCGAGTCTGCAGCTAGACACGACGGCAAACGTGGGAACGGACGCGGCGCAAGGAACCCTGGCGAGGCCTCCCGAGAAATGCCGCCGCCCCATCCCTCCTGCGTGGGCAGTCAGGGGGCCCGGCGGGTGGGGGACGTGGTCGCGGAGCCACCCCAGGCCTGCCCTGCACACCAGCCGGGGGGGGGGGTGGTCACAACCACAGTCCCCCTTCATTCCAGCTGCTGGTGGGTACGTCAAACGTGACTTGTACTATTTCTGTATCAAAAACCATCTGAAAGGCCAGCTGGTCTCAACAGAAGCTGCCAGAGCTTCTGACCCAAAGCGCCCCGAAGAAAACAATACAACCTTCTCTACTTAAAGAATGCAGCATCAAAACAAAAAGGCCTGTATTCTCATGAATATTTTATGTGGAGGAGAAAATTGCTGTTATAGGTTGTGCCTCGAGAAACATATTAATACAATCAGACTCATGACGTTAGTACAAGCACAAAGAGCATATTCAGCATTTCGGTAAGAAACGGCGAGCCTGTGCTGTGTGAATTACAAGTTCGCCATCGGAAACAGAAAAAAAAAAATCTGCTCGTCTCTACTTTTTAAAATAAATGATCGTAAAAAAGGACGCTGTTATTTTCCATTACGTGGGTTAGATCCGCTTTGCGTCGCACTGCCATACAGACACGGGATGAAGACAAGCGCTGTTCTCCAGAAAACACGGCCAACGTTTAGGATCTGTTCAAGTGAAGCATGACTCACTCAGATGCAGGGAAAAATAATAGATATTTCAAGCATGTAACTATGATTTCCTCTTACCCTGACATTTTGTCTATGTGTGACAGGGGGAGGGAGAGGGTGTACTGGAAATGTGTAACTTAAAGTGTTTTCACTTTCCCGTGAGACACCTCGCGCACGCTGAAGAACGTGTAGTTGGGCCGTAGCAAGAGTGATGGATGAAGGCCCAGGAAGAATCAGAGAATCCCCCAAACCGTGTGCCCACCCCCACCCCCACCCCCAACAACATTCTGGCTTTGTCAAGCACCTTCTGCTTTTCTTTATGGTGATGCCATCCATGCACGTGTCCCCAAACACTACTGTTTTGCTGAGAGCAGCGAGTACAAGAGGATGATAAATGATAAAGACTCCCAGGAAGAGGTAAAAGTCTGGAGCCCAGTCTGCCTTCGGCTTCCAGGACAGACGGCAAAAAGGAGGTCTGTCTGGGACGAGGTGACGAGTGAGCCCAAGGAAGCCAAGAGCCACCCCACCACGGCGTCTGGCAGGGGCAGATGCGGCATTCCTGCTCCTCTGTCCCCCGTGGCCAGCCTCCACCCTCAGCTACGAGCCACGGCAGAGGCTCCGTGCAGAAGAGCGTGTGCTCCGGTGAGCGAGGGGGCGGGGCAGGCAGGGGAGCAGGACGACCCGGCCCAGACAGGTCGGTGACAGAGAAGGGTCTGGGGCGGGCTCACCGGCTTAGCCCCCCGGCACAGGCACCTGCCCCAGAAGCCCGAGAGCTCCAGCCAGGCTCCCCTGAGCGGCCGCCATCACGGGGTCGGCCTCCGCCCCCCAGGGACTCCCCTGGTCTCTGTCCCCTCCTCTCATCCTGCAGGATCTAGACTCCAATGGAGTCTTCAAGGGAAGGCCTGGGGGGCCGGTTCTGCTCGTTATTTGTTTCGCCTCCGTGGACTGCTACTTCCACTGCATGCGAATTCCAGCTGAAACTCGCTTCCTTCAGGACCCTAAAAGCGCTGCTCATGGTCCGCTTGTTCCTGACGTTGTTACTGAAAACTCTGAAGCCATCCTGATTCTGGAGCCTGTGATGTGACGGGACGTTCTCCCTGGAGGTTTCTCAGGTCCTGTCCTCGTCCCCAGGGTTCTGAAATTTCACGGTGACACAGCTTGGCTTTCCTCCCGCCAGGATGGGACACGGAGCTGGCCTGTTCAATATGGCAGCTTCTGTCCTCCGCCGGGGAACACTCTTGAATTATTTTGCTGAGAAGTCCCGTTGTGCACTCTGCTTCCGAAACTTCTCATATTCGGTACATCTCCTCGAACAATCCTCTTCTTTTCTCTTCCGTTTTCTCCTATCTTGTTCTTCTTTGTCTTGTGCTCAACCTTAAACACATATTCTAACCTTTTCATTGGGTTCTGCATAATTTCTGCTATCAGGTTTTTAACTGATGATGCCCAGGCCACGTTCAGAGAACGACGGCCCCTTAGACCATCGTGTGCTCAGGCGGCGGATGAGGCACCTGCCCTGGTCTCGGAGGACGGCAGAGATGACCTGCGCAGTCTCTGTCTTCCACATCTGTCTGTTTTGCCGTCATCGTCCTGGCTGCCGCGCTGCTCCTCCGAGTACGAGTGGAGGCAGGGACCCCCAAAGGAAGCTGCCGGCAGAGTGGGGCTCCCGCCCGTAAGACTTTCCCTGTGAGGTGGCCTTACTCCCCCAGGGAGGAGCCCTCCCACCTGGGCATGGTACTGACTGATGGTCTCTGTGCTCGGCGCTCACCGTGAACACAGCCAGTTATGCGCCTGCGCTTGGTACAGTGCCCACGCCCTCCGCTTGCTCGTGTCCCCCGGCCAGGATTACGTCCTCCAGGAGGAAAAATCCTCCAGTTGGCCCCCAGCGGGGGACTCGCTGTGGAGCACAGCGGAGAGGACGTCCAGGAGTCCAGCGCGTCTGCCTCACCGCCCCCCCAGCCCCGTCCCAGATGGGGGCTGCTGCCCCAGCAGGTGGGTGTGTGGTGCGTCCGTGGGGGGCAGGGTGGTGCCGAGGGTCTGCCAGATGGGCCTGGACTGGCGCACCTGCTTTCTGCCCCCGTCCCAGGCCACTACCAATGCTCCCTCCTCTGCTCACCTGTGCCTGGGGCTTACGACCTTTCTCTGCAATACAGTTTTTAAATTTTTTATGGAAATTCTCAGAAGCACACAGAGGCGGAGAGGACAGTTGAACCAAGTCCCATGGGACCCTTGCTCAGTTCCAACAACTGCCAACTAACGGCCAACCTCGTGTCTTCTGCGTGGCCCCCACCTCCCTCCGTTCTGGATCCCACTGGGGGAGACCAGCTGTCAAGGCGTTTTGTCTATAGTACTTCGGAAAGTGTCTCTGAATGAACTCTTTCAAAAAACACAATCAAATACTGTTAATAAACCCAAATAATTCAACAACTCTTCCATGGTACTATCGAGTAGCCACAAAGCATTCCCATTTTTGAGGAATATCAAATTTGATATCAAATATCAAATTAAGACCCACATAAGGTCCTTATACTGTATTGGCTGATACCGGCCTTCAATTCCTTTTACTCTAAAGGTTTCCCCTCCCCCCCACCCCGCACCCCCTCCAACTTAGGGGCTACAGACGCTGGTCATCTGTCCCGCGGAGCATGCCCTGGTCGGGGTGTCGCGGACGGCACCTGGGCTGCAGGTGAACGTGGCGCCCTGTGAACTCTGGAGTCCGATTTCTCAGCAAGACCACCTCCCCACAGAGGTTCCTTGAGCACCTGCGCATCCATGGCTCTTCTGCCCTGATGGCGGCCAAGGTGAGGCGGCCAGGCTGGAAGGTGTGCTTGTCCAGGGCCACCGGTGAGTCTTGATTCGCTACCTTATTTCAGCAACGAGGAAGGACCCCGACCCCACTACCTTCTTACTCTGATAGTTTCTAGAAGGAAGGCAGGGCAAGTGCCCGATTCTCCTCCTTTATTTGCCAATTTTTGAAAACAGAAAGTTGGTCCCCAGCATCCTCCGTATGTGAGCGATGAGGAGGGTTTGGTTTTCAAGATCAGGTAAACAGAGCACACAGCACATCCCCGCCTTGCACAGTGAGGGCCTCGAGCCACTCAGACACCCGCTGCAGCCCTCCGTTCTGCCGTGACGGGATGTGCCCGGAAAATCTCACACAGCTCTGATCTCTGTACAGAACTGGATGTTGCTCCAGGGAAAACTGGGTTCCCTTTGGTGGGAAGCAGTGTTTAGAGACCACAACCCGCATGTCGCCCATGTGTCGCGTCCGGGTGAGCTCTGCTTGTGACCTGGGTCTTTCTTTTCTGGGCTTTTTGTGAACTTTGAGAGACAGCAAAACTGGACACCTGTGTTCAAACTGCCGTGGAACTTCATAATGCGGAACGTGTTAAAAATATTCGAAAGGACTGAACACGCATCATCCCGTCCCATTCAAAATACTGATTTATATGTAATGTTGCTTTCCCCCAAAGTGTTCTCAACTGGATTAAAATTATTCTATTTAACACTGTGTTGTGGGGTGTGTGTGTGTAAAGGGGACATGAGGTGTGAAGTCAAGATTTCACATGTAAACATTCAGATGTAAAAATTTAAAAATATTCTGCAGGGAATGCGTACAGCCTAACTGGCTGTAGCCTCATACGTGACTAAGCATATGCAGGTGTATCATTTCTGGGTGTCTCATTTGGATGTCTCCATGCAATGCCAAAGAAATACTCTCATGTTGACAATTTACTACAAGTTAAATTATGCTCAAAAAATCAAAATAAAAGGATTATGGTACACGAAGAGGCGGTTTTGCTTTATATTGTTTTGTTTTCAATTGAGATCAAAATGTAAAGAAATAAATATAATGCATGCAGGCATTTGTGGATTTTTATATAAGGGAAGGTTTCTGACTCCGGCTGGGCCCAGGAAGAAAAATGCGTCATATGCAGACTGTATCAAAGGTAACCCTTTGAATTGTGTTTTTTGTGCACGGGATTTCCTTGCAGGTTTCTAGGAATCAAGAAGCGAGCCGCATGCACTTTTAGGCCCTGGTTTACCCCCTGCTTCTCCTGCCAGCCACAGGATTCTGCCAGAGCCTGCCTCAGTCCTGGATGTCCCGTTCCAGACGGTGGTCCCAACCGCCAGCCTCCGCTAGGCTCGGAGCTGTGGGAAGACATGAATCTGCAGACACGGAAAGCACAACCGAGCAGGAAAAAACAAAAACTAAACAAGGTAATTGCAAACTGAACTGCAGATATCAAAGAAAAAGTTGCGAAGACCCTGAAACGGAAGAGCGGTCGTCCTAGGGGGGGAGTGGGGTAGCGGCCCGGGTGACGAGTCCCTGAGCGCGGAGAGAAGCAACGGTCAAGCTGGAATTGTGCTCAGGGAACCGGCTGTCAAGAACAGGCACAGAATACACAGACACGGGTCAGATGACAAAGGACGGCAGTTTAGGAAGTCACCGTCAAGCCCTTGGTTAAGGAAAAAGGTGAGCAGAGAAACGGACATGACGAGGAAGGTGAAGCTGAGTCCAGACAAACGCTGTCTGCACAGACTAGGAACAAAACCAGCACCTAAACCAAAACACCATGAAAATACTGGGTAAGAGGCAGGCACGCAGGGGTGGCAATAGTTCTCAGTGTTCTAGACACTTGGGGCAGGAAATGCTGACATTAGACACCGTACGCTCATACAGCAATGTTTCCCACTTAACTTCCAAAGCAGGAGGCGTCCAAGATCGATCGCAAAGAATTTTAAGGAGAAAAAAGAAACATGGCTGCTAACCACACACACACACACACGCAGACGCGCGCACTCCCACACGCATGTGCACACACATGGGTGCACACACACATGCGTGCACACACATTTGCAGAGCTGGGCACCTCCTGGTGGGACGTGCACGCTGCGTCTATAACGTCTTGCCAAAAATAGTCACACTTAAATCTGACCAAACCCCTCCACCTAAGGACCCATTTACAGGAAACACAGACAACAGAGGTCCAAGACGGGAGATGGGTGAAATCAAGCACAATTTAAACTCAGGAAAACTCCACAAGACACGCAATTGAGCATCTTCAAAGATGAACTTCAAGGGTCAAAACACAACAGGCGGGGAGGAGAATGTACGGACGAGTGGGAGGCGTCATGAGACACAGCGATCGCCATGTGTGAGTGTTACCTGGACCCGGAGGCAAACGATAAACTAAATATGTACATACATATTAACCACCACCAGAAACATACACGTAAACACTGGGTGAATATATAATAAAATTGGATAATGGTGACTCTTGTCTGAATACGAACATGGTGTTGTACTTAGGTGTGAAACAGAGTCCCTGTCTTGTAGAGACAGACACTGGCGTAGCTGCAGATGGGACGATCCAGTGAGCGGGATGTAACTCTAAATGATCATGAGGACAGAGGTGGAGACTAAAGACACAGGTAACACACAGCTGGGCGTGACCGGGCACCGTCAGGTCGGCTAATGGGAACAACACCGCTCCTTCTAGTATTTTCTGCACTTTGGAATGGATCTAAAATTCTCTGTGATACAAAGTTAAATTTTTAAATGACATTTCCTACATATGGGGCAAGGAAGAAATCAAAACAACGGTTTACAAAGAATTAGGATGGAAAGATAGTGGAAAAAGTCCAAGTTGCAAACCTGCCCTCCTCTCGTACTCAGAGGAAAACCCACAACCTTAAATACTTACATTTGACGATAGGAAGCACATGAACTAATGAGCTAGATGGGGTCTAAGAAGAGAAAACACTGGAACAGATGCTGGGAAAACGAAAGGAGACAGTAAACATACAGAAGAAATGGGAAAGTCGTCACAGACATTCACGTATCCCAACACAAAAAATGGGTTCTTTAGAAAGACCCATAACACAGACAAACGTCAGGTAAGAGTGGTTTAGAAGGAGAAGGAAAGGCGCAAATTAAAGCAGAAACAAGAAAGGTGACCAGACTGTAGGTGCAGCAGAGACCGAAAATACAAGAAACCGTCATGAACAACTTGAGGCCAATCCGTTTTAAAGCGTACTCAACACAGACACCTTGCGGGGTGTCTGGGGGGCTCAGTCGGCTGAGCGTCGGACTCCTGATTTCAGCTCAGGTCATGATCCCAGGGTCACGACATCGCACCCCGCACCTCGGTCTCTGTGCTGACAGTGTGGAGCCTGCTTGGGATTTTCTCTCTCTGCCCCTCCCCTGCCCGCGTGCTCTCTCTCTGTCTCTCAAAATAAATGAATAAATATTTTTTTAAAGATTAAAAAAAGGACCCATTTCTAGAAAAATGTAACTTTCCCAAATTGACAAAAAAATAGAAAACAGAGTAACCCTGTCATAACAAACTAAAATGAATCGACACTTTAAAATCTTCCCATAAGGACCATAGTAGAGACAGTATCACTAACCTTTCTTTCGACTAAGTAATCATTCAATTTTAAAGAAAACTTCAGAGGGAATGGAAAAGTAAAGAGTACTGCTGAGCTCCTTCCGTGAGGCCAGCAGAAAACCCTGTTAAAGAAACAAAGACGGCATAAAAAAGAAAAATTACAGTCTTTGTCACGAATAAGGCCACAAAAATCCCAGATAAATTATTTGCAAGCCTAATCCAGCAGCCTATAAAAAAGATAATTGGCCAAAGTAAGTGGCATTTTAAATTGAGGAGTGCCACATCTACACAGAACATCTATAAATGTAACTCACTACGCTAATAACGATTATCTTAATATCAAAAATATGCATATCGTAAAATCCAACAACTATTCACATTATAAAAGTTCTAAGCAAACTAGGAAGAAAAGAGAATTTCTTTAACCTGAAAAAAGGTATCTATATAAAAAAAAAACCACTGCAAACACTGGATTTGATGATGAAACGTGAACAAGACAAGATTCTGGCCAACACCGCCCGGAGAAGGTGACAGAATAATGACACAAACAGGAAGGGAGGAGGCAAAACCGCCAGGGCTCACGGACCGTTAGGACTGCCCGTGCAAGCTCCTCCCTCGGCCCGCAGAAGTGAGTTACAGAGATGTTCGGACACCCACGAGGGTGTGCAGGGAAATTTTAGGTGCGATGAACACGGCAGAGCCAACACGTTTCGATCGGATGCAAGTAAGAAGGCCTGATACTGAAAGGAAAACAAAGCACCAAAAATGTCACGGACAAAAATTATGAAAGACTATGAAGAAATATTTTCAACAACTATAAGCGGGGAGATGGACCAATCGGGGACAAGAAGACTGACGGCCGTGAAGATCCCCTTTCTCTCCAGACCGGTCAGTAGGCCCAGTGTACCGCGTTCCAGGGACGGAACAGGGAGCCCAAACCACAGGGAAGGTGCTCCTGAAGAAGGCGGCCATGAGTCCTCGGCCAGGGAAGACAGTGCTGGGCACGTACGTCAAGGAGACGGAATTCATCCCCGTTCGCACCACACGCCAAGATTAAGTCCACGGGAATTAAGACTCAAATGTGAAAGGCAAAACTTGAGAAAAACTCAAGATGCAAGAAGTGCTTACCACAAGACACCACAGATCAGTTTGGCTACATTAAGTACTTCGGCTCCTCAGACACAATTTAACGTGGAAGACCGTCGGGGCGCCTGGAAGGCTCAGCGGGTTAAGTGTCCGACTTCAGCTGGGGTCATGATCTCATATCTCATGGTTCATGAGTTCAAACCCTGCGTCGGGCTCTGTGCTGACAGCTCAGAGCTTGGAGCTGCTTCGGATTCTGTGTCTTCCTCTCTCTCTGCCCCTCCCCCCTTCAAAAATCAATATGTATTTTTTAAAAAGTGGAAGATGGACTCTGGGAGCAGGCAGTGGGGACCGCAGGCTGACGAAGGACTTGTATCTGTAACATGTAAGTGACTCCGATTATTCTGTATGAAAAAGACCAAGAGAAAATGGCAAAAAATAGGCTTTCCACAGAAGGGCTCCTAAAGGCAGAGGAAACTTGGCTGAAAGGCCACATCCCCTGAGTGACCAGGAAACCGGGAGACACTGCGAGCTCCGGGCACGGCCACTCTGCCCTGCAGCTCTGAGCAGAGCCACAGGGCGAGCCAGGGGTGGGGTGGGGTGCACACGGATGGGCCTTCTGGAAAATCATCAGCTTTCCCTTATAAAGCTCAGTCCTGGTTCCATGACCCCGTAATTCCTGTCCGAGCGTGTCCGTACTTGGACAATTCCCGCGTGTGTGCACACGACTCGTGCAAGACTCGCTGTCCTACGTCACATCACTACCTGAAACCGTCTGGTGGCCCCACCACCAGATCAGCCGGGGGACACCACGCGCGTGCCACCGCACTCAGCGGGGACACGGATGCTGTACGTGAATCTGGCAGGATGGAAGCAAGCTGCACCAGACTGCGTCGGGGACACCGGTGTGAACGGTGCGCATCCGAGGAAGCACCTGCACGCGGCAGAACCAGCTTTTCAAAGAAAGCAAGTCGACGGCAAACATGGAAGTGAGAACAGGGTTTCGCGGGTGTGTGGCCGACCACGGACCCTGTGTCCAGCGATGGACGGTGAGCAGCGGGGCCGGGGGCCCCCCGGGGGAGGTGAGCCGTGCGGACACCAGCCCAGGAAACTGTGTCGCTCCGCTCTGCACCAGCCAGGCCTCAGGCTGGGGCACAAGGTCTTCTGACATTAGAGGATGCAACGACATTTCGAAATTCCACCTTCCGGACCTAAGAATAGTGCACTTAATGCGTGCACCAGGGACGTCAGCGCACGGCCTATGTGGGAGGCTCGTCCGGAAGGAGGGGGGAGGGGGCCTAGACCCTCCCCAGGGAAACCAGCACTTGCCCAGGAACGAGGAAGGAGGGACGAGAAAAGGCAGTAGCCCTTCCCCGGCCTGGTCACTGAGGACCCATAAGCCACCTTCCACAAATGCGGGGGGTCTTTTACATTTCGATACGTCGCCCAAAAGGGGGCAGACACTGGTTTGTGAAGACCGATTTCTTCACAGGCGAGGTGACGAAATCTTCAGGCTCCGTACGCAGGAACCAGCAGCGCTACTGGGTGACGAAATCACCTGGCTGTCCTCGCCCGTGACCACTTCCTCACAGAAAATCCCATGTTAACTTGAGTTGCTCCAATTCATTCTGAGCGAACGTTTTTGACAGGAGGAAATAAATACACTATTTCTTCTGTCTTTACTTCTTTTCATAGTAGAAACACAGAACTGGTGCCGTCATGATACAAAATCACTAAGCAGCATAAAATCCAGCTTCCAGAAAGCTAGAGAACCACGGCATGCCCCCCTCTGCCGCCTCTCCAAGAGAGCTGGGGGCCCCATTTCTAACATTTTTAAAAAATGATTTACTTATTTTTGAGAGAGAGACAGAGCACAAGCAGGGGAAGGGCAGAGAGAGAGGGAGACACAGAATCCGAAGCAGCTCCAGGCTCCGAGCTGTCAGCACAGAGCCCAATGCGGGGCTTGAACTCATGAACCACTTGATCATGACCTGAGCCGAAGCAGACACTTAACCGACTGAGCCCCCCAGGTGCCTGAAGTCCCATCTCTAAGAGTGACAGTCCCCTGGGATGGTCCAGGGCCCCCCAACCCCGACCAGGGGTACGTGGGCATGAGGAAATCAACTGCACTCAGTTTTACCTTCTTGGAAAAGTAGTTTTGACAACACCTGCATTTGTTCTGAAGTCCAGTGACAGGGTTTTTAAAATGGGTAAGAGGGAATGTGAAGTGAGGTATTTGAAGGATTGTTAGGAGTCCAATTAATCTTTAACTTACACTGTGAAAACACGAGTGGAAAAGGTCTTTACGCCCCACCACCTGCTGGCTGGGCCGAGGGGGGCTCATTCTTGACACTCGAGGAACAGCTGGTAAAAGGACACAGGCTGCGGGGACTTACCTCAGCCCCTCCAAAAGCTCCACCCTGGGGACAGCAAAAAGACCTAAATCTTCCCCAAAAAGCAGACGATGATCACACAAGGAGACAGCAGCCACAGGAATCTGGGAGCTGGGCAGGGGCCTGACCCCGCACAGCAAAGAAATGACGCTGGCCCGGACGCCACGATGGCCGCACCGCTGAGGCCGGGGAGGCAGAGCCACATTCAGCCTTTGAGCCCTCACCCCTGCTCCCCCACATGCAGGGGGCTCCCAGAGAAGCGCTGAGCTGAGGGCTGGGCAAGACGGGAGCCGCGAAAGCCGACGCCCTGGAGGCTGGGATGTGGGGCCAGGCCTGCGCCCCAGCAAGGAGCGGAGAGGGCCCCTGCGGGAAAGGCGTCAGCCCAGGAGGAAAAGGCATGGGTCGGGTCGTGGCATCCAGGGCCCCGGGGCAGGACCAGTGAGCACACGCCAGCTTGTTAGGGACAAACCCTTAGACACCGGCCATTTGGGAAAGCCTCTAACGTGAAACAGGAACACCTGAAAACGAGTGCTCCCCGCATGGCCCCGAATGGCGCACTGTCTGCTGCCCCTCAGGCACCCCTGGAGATGGCGGGGTGGCCCTGTTGCTCTCTGTGGGCACCCCACTACCCAGCACAGCGCGGGGTGCTCGCCAGCGCACAGACCCCACGAGAACGCCCCACGAGGCTGGGGCCGGGGCAGAGGAGGAGCTGGGCACCCACGGCCGTATGGGCGGAGGACCCGCCTGGCACACGTGTGCAGGCTCGTCGTCGGTGGGGGATTAAAAAGAACACGCTCCGCCAACTCAAGTCACCTGCAGCCGCAGGTGTGTGTGAGGCCCCCCCACCTCCCTGCAGACACGACTATCGGTGCACTCCCTCTCCCTCAGGGCCAGGCTCTCTGCTGGTGCACCTGCCGGCTCCCGGGCCCTGGGACCCCATCTACTTTCCATCCCACATATTCACACCAGGTGAGCGCTGCTGCAGCTCCGAGAGTGGCCAGAGCCATCCTCCCAGCTCCAGAGATGGAATACTGGGTGCTCACGCCAGAGCCCAGCGCCGGGACAGCCCAGGGGCTCACGCGCCGAGTGAGAACGGCGCGGAGTATGAGCTGATGCGGCGGTGCTGAGTCTTCCCCGAGCCTGTGTGGAGGGTCCCCGGCGGACAAACACAAGCCTCAGGCCCACCCTCCGCGGAGCGCACAGTCCAGAGGGGAAGCAGCCGGAATGGAAAGAATTAGGTGAAGCGCGTGGCAAGTGGGACAGGCAGACACCACGAGCCACCTTCTAGTCCCCATGGGACAGACGTGGAAATGGAGGGACAGAGAAGCAGAGAAACCTGCAGCGGGTGCACTGCAGGAAGTGGAGAGGCTAGGCCGGGCCCCACGAAGGGTTAACAGGGCCGTCACAGGCACTGGTTGGCTTCCTGTGGATGCTGGACATTGTAAGTTCACGAACTTAGCGGCTCCTACCGTTCTGGAGGCCAGCAGTGAGACGGGTTTCAGGGAGCTGAACTCAAGGCCTCGCCAGGCTGCGTTCCTTCCGGAGGCTTCAGGGGAGACGCAGCTCCTAGGGTTCGCTGGCATCCGGAGGCACGTGCGTGCCTTGGCTCCCGGTCCCCCTCTACTTTCAGAGCCATTAATCACACCAGTCGGACCTCTGCTGCCATCCTTGCAGCTCCTTCTCTGACTCTGACCCCCCTGCCTCCCACCTGGAAGGACCCCTGTGATTGCGCCGAGCTGACCCAGATACTCCCAGGTCATCACCATCTCAAGATCCGTAATCACACCTACAGGGTCCCTCTGGCCACACGTGGTCACGTACTCACAGATTCTGAATTTAGGGGCAGTCATTTGCAGAGGGGGGACTCTATTCTGGCTCCGGCTTGTAGGCTGAGATCAGACAGGGCGGCCAGGACAGAGGCAAGGGACAGGTGGAGAGGCGGCTGGGGGCTGCGGATGCGAGCCAGTGGTGGGCGGGCTGCCATCGATGAAGATGGAGCAGGTGAGCAGCCGGGCTCTGCACGTCCTTAGTAACCGTCCTGAGGCACACTGTGCGTCTCACCCTTTTGAGATGCACAACTCAGTGATTTTCCAGTAAATTCACCAAGATGCGCAAGCATCACCAGGTTCCCAGGCTAGAATGTCTTCATCACCCAGGTGACTCCTCCTTCACAAGGTTCAAGGGGCAGCTGATGGCATTTGCTAGTGGCTGAATGTGGGATAAGAGATAAGATTTCTTTTTTTTCACGTTTTTTCTTTTTTCTTTTTGAGAGAGACAGAGCACAAGCAGGGGAGGGGCAGAGAGAGAGGGAGACACAGAATCCAAAGCAGGCTCCAGGCTCTGAGCTGTCAGCACAGAGCCCGACGCGGGACTTGAACCCACAAACCGCGAGATCATGACCTGAGCCGAAGTCAAGACACTTAACCGGCTGAGCCCCCCAGGCGCCCTGAGACAGTATTTCCAGGGTGATTTGAGGGCTTCAGAGGATGGAGGCCCGAGTCTGGGTTGGCACAGAACAGCCAACCGTCCAGTTTCAGACACTGACATCTGAGATGCCTATGAAAGACCCAGGCACGGACTCAGGCCAAGCAGCAGGCTCTGGGATATGGAATCAGGTGAGGTCCGGGCTGGAGCAAGGACTCTGAATGGCGGCAGCAGGATGGTATTCGGGGTTCCAGATGGGTGACACGGGACCACTGAGATCACCAAGGCAACCAGTCAACAAGGATGAGAAGCCGTTCAAAGGCCAGCCCTGGGGACAGGAGGGGAAAAAAACTGCCAGGGGATGGAGGATGAGCGGCCAGGGCAGTGGACAGGTACCAGGAGTGTGCAGTCCTGGGACGCAGTACTTCTAGAAGAGGCTGGTCCAATGAGTCAGTACTGGGGAGAGGCCATGCAAGGGAAGGGCGAGGACGTGGCATGCTGGGATTTGGCAATAAGGAGTCATCAGTGAACATAAAAGCAGGGACTCTGTGTCGGACACCAGGGAAGGCTGGGCTCTCTGCGAGACGCTGCAGACCCGGGGCGGGGGTGGGGGGGTGGGGCACAGCCAAGCTGCAGTAACTGGTCTCGCCTGGAAATGACTAACAGGCAGCATCAGACCAATGCCGGCCTCGGAATCTGAAGCGGGTGAGGGCTCACGGGGCAGAGAGACAGAGCACCAGCCACCCTGACCCCATCTGTCTTCTCCAGATCAGCGCCACCAAGGGCAGCGACCCTGGGAGACACCCCCCCCCACAGCAAAAGTTGGGACTCTCCCCAGATCTCCACCCCACCCCTGCCAAGCAACACAGGAACAAGAACAAAAGGCTGCAAGCCCACCCGGCCGCCAGCGGCAGCAGGAGCGTGTGGCCCGGCCAGCCCGGCGCTGGCACAGCGGGGGGGGTGGGGGGGTGGGGAGGCGCTCACGGGCACAGCCACGCCGTGGGCCGCGCCAGCCCAGCACAAGCGAGGTGCCTCGGAGAGCACCGTGCGCGAGCAAGAGCAGAACCGGATCTGGGAAAGCGAGTTAAAATCCCCAATGGACTGACACCGACTCCCGTGACCGAACTCCTACAAGCTGCGTCCTACTCATGTCACATGCCCACGGTTACTGTAACACATTAAGCCCTAGTTTGTTTAAAAAGTTGAACACAGAGCGTCGGGGACACACCTGCATGTATGCTCTAGTTCACGCGGCTCACGCACTTTTTAGCTGGGGCCACGCCAGGTAGACCCCCCGCCCCGTAATCACGGGATTGATCTCCATGCCACAACCGTGTTCACAGACACGCACATGCGAGACACACACCAGACACTCCAGTCGAGCACAGACATGGCATGAATAGCAGGTCGTGGCCATGACCCTCAGTGACACTGCCACGTGGGGAGCACCGAGGCCCGCTCGGCGGGGAGTGAGACAGCAGCCAGCCGGGTCCCCGCGGACCGAGACCTGCTTCATCCGGTTAGTTTTATGTTGTGCTGAGAGCTCGCGGCGCGTGCACTCAGCGGTTAGTCTGTGAACACAGTGCCCTTTACAAAATATCGTGTCTGAAGGTCTTCTTCCTGCAGTTTGACACCCGCCCTCCCTCTGCCCCTGAGCTCCTCCCCCAGGGCGGGGGGGACCTGCTCCTGCCAGGGACCGGGGCCGGGAGAGCCACACAGCTGCGGTCCCTGCTTGGGAGGCGGCATTCGGGGGTCCAGCGCTAGACCCTGCGGGGTGACTGTCCCACGCAGGGCTCGGTACCGGGATGGCTCTGTCCTGCAGACAGGTGGCATCTTCCCAGGCCGGTGCCACCAGCGGGAAGGGGGGGGGCTCCTTTCTGCCCTCCGCCTGCCTGGCCCACCGTCCTTTTCAGCAGGTGCACAGCCTGTCCGTGAAGATGTCTGTTTCTGGGCGCCCCACATTCTCAAGAATTTCTAAACGCCCCACTCTCTGGCTTGGCGGGCAGAAGTGAGCGTAAGTATTGTTTCCTGACGCTTCCTCCTGCGAGCATACAGTCCCCCCGAGAGGCTCATTCAAAGGCCTCCTCGTGAAAACAGAGCCCCCTCGGCGGTCCCGACACTCAGAGACTCGGGGCAGGACGAGGCAGCGGCTGAGGCCAGGGCATCCTGGGCCGGGTCCCCGGGCCTGGGAGTGGGGGTCTGCTTCAACCAGCCCCGCGGGGCCCCGGCGGCACAGCCCGAGCACCGAACAGGCTGGAGATTTCCAGGAGCCTGAGGATCACAGGGCCCTCTTCTCCCCTTAGCGTTGATCGAATGGACTACGTCTCTAGACCCGACTTCTGGGAACCTTTAACTTAAATGCTTCGTATTTGTAAAGGAAACAGGAATCAAACAGACCAAGACTGGCGGAAGAGACGCACACGTTCAGGCTCTCGCCTTTCTCGGTCATAAACCACCACCCCGTAGAGTTAATAACTCAATAAGCGGTAGTGATATGTGTACTATTTATGTCGCGGAGCCACGACCAGAACTAAAAATAGCCACTACCACGAACGAACTCAGAAAGTGGAGGAAAGGGGCCAGAGACGGCATAGTTTGCAAATCATCTCATCTCTCACGACATCAACAAACTCTGCTCAAAGCTGCCGCATCGAGAAATACCCATTTCTCCAAATCTGTGAACTTGCAAATGGTCCCATAAGACCCCAAAAGAGGATGCAGCCTTACAGATGACCAGAAGAACAACAAAACTGCACACACGAAACCAGACGAAAGGCCAGAGAAAGCCTGCGTCCCAGAAGCCAAAGCGAGAGAAGCACGTGATGCCGAAAACAGAACATAAAATGGTTGGAAAACATAGAACCAAATAACACTCACTGTGTCACGGAGTCCCTGGAAAATGATCCGATTGGGTGAAAAACAAAACTGAACAATAACTGCACACACAGAAGGCAGCCAGGGCTGCAAGACGCAGCCCGAACGGGGGAGAAAGGCCCAACAGGCAAATACTAAGAGAAAGAATTCGAAGGTCAAAACATCAGTATCGCGAAGATTCAATCTAACGCAAACGCGAAATACGGTGGAGGCCCATCTCATCGAGTCTGAAGTCCACGACTTACCAGGAAAGAATGGCTGCCGTAGAGATGCGTGGTGCCTTCAAGACGGAGGTCAGAGAACACGCAGAAACCCTGGGGAAACGAGGCAGAGGGACCCTGCTGGCCGCAGACGCTCCCGTGCCCGTAGGGCATCGGCGACAGCCAACACCAGGACGCAGAAGACGGGGGCACGTAACCAGCACTCAGGCTACAATACGCTTCAAACTCCGTACCGTGAAAGAATTTATGCTTTCACTTCAAGCCCCCACGGAACGTTCACAAAAATCAATACCACATGGAGACCACAGAGAATTTCCAAACACACACGAAACCCCACGAAGCACAGACTACAATCCCTGAGCGCACTGCCGCAGAACGAGACATTAATAAAGCACGCAGACGCGAAAATCCAGCTAGAGAAAACTTGTAACGCTTTTCTCTTCAACATTCAAAAATCCAGCATGAAAATGAAGAAAACGTGTAAAACAAAGAAAATGAACACTTCGCGTATCGAGAATTCCGGGAACTGCCTGAAGTCCGGCTCAGAAAGTAATTCGCAGTCTTACGCACTTGAGTAATTAAAAAAAGGAATCGAAACAAATAAATTAAGCACTGGACGCTAAAAGTTAGAAAAAGCGCCAGAAAACTAAACCATATGCTGTTCAAGGAAAAAGAGGAAGAAGATCATGAAGAGGACAGAAATTAAAGTCACTGCTGGTTTGGGACACGGGAACTGGGGAAAACTGGCAGGGCGGCAGGTGGGCCATCCGGGGCTCTTCGGGGGACGGGGGAGGGGGGAGGGGCAGCAGTGCAGGTGAGGAGGGCTTTCGGGAACCAGTCCCAGCATTTCAAACCAAACCAAACCAAACCAAACCCGCTTTCGTTACGTAAGTCCTCCACGGTACACGGGACCAGGGAGGGACGTGGGGGGCGCGCGTGCCTCCAGCCTCAACAATCCTCAGTATCTGCCATTTTGTTTCCTCTATTAATATCCATTTTTTTGTAATCCCGTGGAGTAAAATATCTCAACCTTACAGATGGAAAGCAGGTGAGTCATATTCTTTTCAAAAGGAGATTCTTCTCATTAAGATCATGAATTTCAGAGGTAACGACGTTGGCAGGGAGTTGCATGGACAGCACCGCCAGGGCCCAGGGCCGTGCGTCCAGGCCCGCCCGCAGCTGGTGGCAGCAAGCGCGGAGAACCGGCCACATGAGCGCTTCGCCCTGAAGAACAGCTAGTCCCACATCTGTCTATGCTGTCAAGGGCTGCTTGATACATATCACAGGCTTCAAAATCTCGTTTCTGGCCACACTGTTCCTTGCAGGGGGGGGGGGAGGGGGCGTCTCTACGCTGTCTGTCCACGCGACACGGCTGGATTCTCTTCTGCTGAATCGTTTTTCAAAAACTCCTATTGAATGACCAGCTAAAAGTTCTGAAGATAGCACAGGCCCTGCAGAAACAAACCTTTCCGTAACAGATGGCCGAAACGGTGTTTTCTTCAGAGTAATAAGCTGTAGCCGCGAGGCAGAAAGCTTCCCTCAAAAACATCTTCCAGACCTGACTCTACAGAAAATAAAATTGCTTCAACACAAGCGGGGATCCACGCAGGCCGCCATCTGGGGAAGGGGGGCTCCGATGACCCCTCCTAGGCAAGGCATGGGAGGGACACCACTCTGCCACGCGGAATTCTAGTTCAGAAACACACGCGACTTCTCACGTCGACTTTCCTGGCCCTCACGACAGCCGTGATGTTATTTTAGAGGAATCTCGTGTGCACAGGTTCCCGGGCGCTGGTGCAGCTCGGGCTCACAGCCATCTGTGCCCCTGTGCTCTGTGATTTAGCGATGAAGCAAGTGTTAGATTCCCCCCACTCCCTATCTCGGAACGATCCTGAGAGCTCTTCAGAAAACCCTTTTAATGTTTCTAATTTTTCTGTATCCTGCAGGAAGAAAAACGGCTTTTTGGAAATATTTGCAAGCTCGAGTTGAGCGAGAGCTGTAAATAAAAGCCCGGCAGGCACCCGGGGACGTGGCTGTCGAGAAGTGTGCAAATGTACTTCTGGGAAGCTATACATAGAAGCAGGCATCGCCCCGTGCAGAAGTGGTGGCCGTCCTGCAAGTTCTCATTTATGAGCGCGGCTATCAGAGACAAACGTGACTTCCAGGAGGAAGCGATCGACACAACGCTCCTTCTCGAAGTTCGCCATCGCACGTTTACAGACAGGGTGTCGCTGGACGCGCACCGTAAGCCCCACGATCACCGCGCAACGGCAGGAAGCTGGGAGCAGCGCGCGGTCAGGTTCGGCACTCGCCACGCGGTTCTGCCTGCAGGGCCCCGCCCCTCCTCCCTGCCCCGGGAAGGGCTCCCAGGGGTGACCGGCTCCGACAGGTGGGAAGACCCACGCTGCACGGGTGTTAGCGGCTGGCCCAGGTGGCTGGGCCAGTCAGGGTGGACACCTGCATCCAAACCCGCAGTCCCCGCCTCCCTTACCTGCCCCACACCCTGGGCCTTGGCTGGGCTCACACTGGCACAGATCGCACGTTCTTCTCTGAGGGCCATTTTGATTATCCTAAGTTCAGTGGATGAAAATACAGCCTTCGAAAATTAAAAATAGTTCCAGTGGTCGAGGAAGGCCACAAATCTCTACAATTGTCACTGCCATTTCGGTTACGTAAGGTCAAGTTTACATAACTCGAACAAGAATGCATTTCAGAATTTCCTTCCTAGCAACCTCCAAACGTTTGCTTATGTATTTCACCTAACAGCTGGGCCGCAGCAGGGCCAGAGTTACCTAATACTGACAGTTGAAAAATTTTAAAATAGACGGTGTTTCTTCCAGAAGGAGAAGAGGGCAGCGAAGGGGCCGCGTTTCTCCGGGCGAGCCGGCCCCGTCCAGCAGGACCCCTCCCGAACTCTCTGGAAACCGAGGCGCCCGCCCCGCCCCATACATCCAGCAAGGAACGCAGGGTCTTGCGAGAGTCAGCGGGTCACGGGCGGCTGGGCACGGGGGACTTCCGTGTGTGCTGGGGCAGGGGAAGAGCGGGGGTGAAGGTTCAGACGTGAGCGTCCGGGAGAAACACCTGGACGTGTGTTAGACATTCAGCCCCTTACTGTCCACGTAACCTGGGTTCCGACGGGCGGCTGCTGCGTGCCGTCTGTCCTCGTGGGGGATTAAAGTCCCAGCAGCGTGGGGTGCCCACGTGACTGAGGGGGGACAGGCGGGGACAGCACCCCGCTGCAGTCACTGCCACCATTATTGCTACAACGGTCAGCGGTCCGCTGCCCTGGTGCAGAGGAGTCCGACTCAAAGCCGAGGAAATCTGCTTCTCCCGTGCGGACACACACGGGCTCTCGGCGCAGGACACGAGTCCCTGAGAAGCAGGGACACCACCCCCCAAGTACCATTTGGTAGAAAATGCACTCGTAACTCTGCAAACACCGTCCGTGAAAAAGGTAGAAACAATGTCCACTTTAGAGACACTGCCTGGAGATCCGCTCCCTTGGGAGGGTTCATTTCCATATGTCCATATGCCACCAAGTCCCAGCGCGGGGTCCCGGGGCTCATCTCCCCCCACGCTGGGGCTTCTCAACATCCCCGACGGGGCACAACTTCTCAGCAATCCAGGACCAGACCTCATCTCCCCCCCCCCCCCCGAGGGCGGCTTCGTCCCTGTCCCCGCCGCAATTCATGGCAACCGCACCATCCACGTGCTCAGAGCCCAAGTCCCGTGGTCATTCACGCCTCTTCCTCTTCCCTCACGGCCGCCTGCACCCCCAGGCAATCCCGCCTACCTGCAGTATTTCTAGATTCTGAGCGATGTTCGCCATGCACGCTGTCTCCGCCCTGCTGGGACCCGGCTCCCTGTGCCTCGCCCTTGCCCCGTGCGGCCACCAGCGTCACGGTCTGTAGCGCACCCTCCTCTGCTCAGAACCTCCGAGAGCCCTCCACTCACTCGCGGGCAAAGCCCTGCCTCTCAGGACGGCTCCAAGTCCCGGGTGGCCTGTGACAGCCCCGGGGCCCTGCCCTCAGCCCTGCGGACCACGCTCCTTCTCTCCTGCCTCCTCGCCGGCCCCACGCACTCCCCTCCGGCCTCTGCACCGGCCGCTCTCCCACCGGCGAGTCCTGACCTGTTCCTCCTGCCTGCAGAGTCTGCGACCACCGCGTCACGGCCCGCCCCGTACGCGAGGTTCCGCACCTCTGCGCTCCTAACCCAGCCCTGCCTCCTGTGCGTGTCGGCTGCTCTTTCCCCCCGTATGTCTCGAGCTCTGTTTCGTCCGTGAATACATGGATCCTGAGCACCAAGGGCAGTGCCTGGCAGCCAGAAGGCCCGGTCACTATGAATGAGTGCGTGAATGGGGAAGCCCGGGGCCTGCGAGATGAGGCCTTCCTGGGCCACGTTCTTTAACGCTGTAGACCCCACGCCACAAGAGTGCCGTCTCCCTCCACTGCCTCTCCCTCCGCCACCCTGCGATTTCTAACGTAACTCCAAGCCCCGAGCGCGAGCGGTGCACACAGCCGAGATCCAGCACCCAGCACTGGAGAGAGAACACGCGCTCCTCGGGTGCTCACAAAAACTGACCAGGAAACAAGCCTCAACAAAAATCCACAGGCTTAGGAATTTCTTTTTTTATTTTATTTTTTTAATGCCTTTATTTTTTGAGAGAGAGACCGCGAGCAAGCAGGGGAGGGGCAGAGAGAGAAGGAGACACAGAATCCGAAGCAGCTCCAGGCTCTGAGCTGTCAGCACAGAGCCCGACGTGGGGCTCGAACTCACGAACCGCGAGATCATGACCTGAGCCGAAGTCGGACGCTCAACCAACTGAGCCACCCAGGCGCCCCAGGAATTTCTAAACATAATGCATTCGGTTAGAAATCAGTAACAAAAAGATGACTTGAAAAATCTCGTACCGTCAGATGAAAAACACTTCTAAACACCTCATTTTTTTTCCCAAAGAAAACAACCGTCAAACAAAATTTAAAGAAGCTACAAATTCAGTACCTCACATTAGAACTCCCCCCAAGCGCCTGTGCCCGCAGAGGAGCGCGTAGCCGTGGGCACTCACGTCGCAAGGAAGGAAGGTAAACATCAACGCCAAATGTCCAACCTACGGGTAATAACGGCCCCAAAAAGGCAGAAAGAGGTGAGAGCAGAATTAATGAAACAGGAATAACTGCACCAGGGCACGGCGGCGGCAGAGGCGGGGACTCTGAGGGACAGGAAAGACACAAAGCCGACACGACACACGGTGTGCTCGGCTCCCACCACCAGACCTGCGCGTCCCCACGCCCCTGGTGGAAATGTCTAGGCTTCCGCCACCTGCAGAGCTGCCCGGGAGGGGGTCGGCTGGGAGAGCTGGAGAAGGCAGCCACGCGGACACTGGGCCCCTTGGTGGGCCCGCCCTGACGGCGCCTGCGCGCTGCCCCGGGCCGGAGGCACGGAGGGTCTGGGTTTGGGGCCACCGCACACTGGGCGGTGCTCGCCGCCGGGAGGCTCCAGAAACGGGCTTCTCCGAAGCGGCGGCTGCGGTGCGACCAGCACGCACAGTACATGTGACCCTGGACAGTAAGTCCCATCTCGATCGCACAGTGACCACAGAACGTGGGCAAGGCTGACGCTGCCACCTCTGTGACCCTGACTGAAGGCACCAGAAGACGCCCGTGAAGAAGGGTCCACGTGCTCTGGCCATGTCCCCCTCCCGCCGCGTCGCCCTGACTTGGAGGGCACAAAGCTGGTAAGAGACGCCAATGTCGGACACCTCGGTCAGTCCCGGGCACACGTCTCCGGCTGGAGGCGCTTCTGCTCACAAGCCACAGGAGAGCCAGCCCCGGAAAGACCCTTCCTTCCACCGGTGATCGCTTCCAAACATCCCATGGGGACATGCAGGGACGGTTCTCCGCGTTCTGCAACAACACGGATCTTAGGGTCCCTGTGCCGCCACCACATCCGGGCTCGTGTGGACGTGCGGCCGGCCTCGGGCACAGGGACACGCTTCTCAGATGCCCAAGTCCCAGCTGTGCCGTAACCAGCAAACGCTGACTTTCCGGCTCCTGTTCCTTCCGCAGGCCACACGGCAAGTTCGCAGTGACTCTGTAGGCAGGGTCTGCGGCGACAGCAACATACGGAATTTCGGGGGAGGGGGGACAGCTCGTGATAAACATCAATAACCCAAGAAATCTCACCTCCACCCAGGACGGGAAAGGCCGTTACGTTCTTCCCTCAGGCTCGGAGGTCACGACAGAGCCCGGCCGGGAGAGGAGAGTGGCCTCGCCTGGGGCAGGGGGACTATGAGACCGGGAGGGGCACCGGAGACACACGAGGGGACACTTCTGGTTAAGGATGTCAGACTGAACACCAGCGGTGGACGCCCCCTGCTCCCCCAAGACCCCACTAAAACAGTGTGGGTTGCTTTAAAAAAATCACACACACGAATGCAGACAAAACGCAAACAGGAGAGAGAATACAGTCCTCGAGGTCAGAAAGAACATGGGTGAGGGGCGCCTGGGGACTCTTGGTTTCGGCTCAGGTCATGATCGTGTGGCCCGTGGGATGGAGCCCCACATCGGGCTCCGCGCCAAGTGTGAAGCTTACCCGGATTCTCTCTCTCTTTCTCTCTCTCCTCTCTCTCTGCCCCTCTCCCGCTTGTCCTGTCTCCGTCTCTCTCAAAAAAAACTTTAAAAATTAAATAATTAAAATTAAATAAAATTAATAAAATAAAATTAAATAACACATAAAATTAAACAAATACAATTAAATAATTAAGTAATAAGTTAAATTAAATAAAAATTAAATGAAATTAAACTTTAGAAATTAAAAAAAAGAGAAAGAACGGGGGTGAATAATGGGCACCTGCCGTGTCGGATACGAGAAGCCAAATCCTACCCGACGACCACGGGGAAAGGAGGGTCTGCTTTTCACCGCGAAGCCTCCCGGGCTCAGCGGCTGCGGCCCCGGGACGGACGGCCCAGGAGACGGAGCATCGATCCTGGGCGCAGCCATGCTCACCCCACAGCTGGAGATGCCTGGGGAGGGCGAGGGTCCCCGGGGGACAAGGTTTGAGAACGTGGAAACGGCTGACGACCCAAGGACTGGGTGGCCGGGCCCGTACCGTCCCAGTGAGGCCAGCAGGGCTGATGGAAGATGTGCCCACGCAGGGCAGGGGGCCCCCAGCCGCCAGCACCACCCACACCCCGAAGGGCCCCCAGCCTCTGGGGGATTTCTCTCAAAGATGAGCAGACACTGGGGGCACCAAACGGGCAGGAAACCTGCCACCATGCAAGGCAGGGCCCAGACAGACAGACAACAGGACCCTGGGGGGGGGGAGGGAAGGGGGGGGGCAAGCAGAAGGAGACAGTGCTCTCCCAGACAGGACAGACATGCCATCCGGATGGCCATGGGGACGGAGGGCAAGGCTTGGGAAGGGAGGGGGACCACACCTCGGAATTCATAGGGAAAACGGTTTGCAAAGCCCAGGTGCACAAGCCAGACAGATCCCATCGTCACTCTGAGGGCAAATGTCACTTTGAAAGTGTGCCAGGGTCACCTCCACTCACATGAGGCACCGGGGCTGGGGGCGAGAGCGAAGGGAGGCCTCAGCCCCACGCAGGCTCCTCCTGGAGGACAGCAGCGTGAGGGGGAGGCTGCTGCCAGCCCAGTGTCACGCCCAGGTGTGACGTGCTCGGCCCTCAGACCTCAGTGCCCCGTCCCCGTCGCCAGAGTTGGCAGCCATTCACACGCGTGTCACTGAGAGCCCGGGTCCGGGGAGGTGTGAGGGCACATACAGGGGAGCACAGGGAAAGAGGGGAGAGTAGGAGAGAAGGAAGATGGGACACGGAGAAGTGATCAGGTGGGGAGGGACGGAAAGCGGGGACTGCCTGCCTCTCTCCTGGGCGTTCGGAGCCAGAAGGACAGGCCCGTGTGCCCCGTCCTGTGACAAAGCCCAGAAGATCCGACCAGCGCGAGCCGCCTGATGGGCTGGAGGCTCTGGGACCCGTAGAGGCCGGGCTGCGGGCTCCGATGCTGCTTAGCTCCCGGGGCCGCGGGGCAGGCCCTGCACGCCATCACTAAGGGACGCCAGTGTCCGTGAGTGACGTCCGGACTACGGGGGGGACTAATACCGGGACAGAAAGCAGACACAAGAGAGGGAGGCCTGTCTTTTCTCTGAAACCACTGTCCTGAGGCACAAAAGCACGATATCCCAAACTTTACAGCATAAAGCACCATCCTTGGGAAATAATCCAGCCTCTCTTGTGTAAACTGCACCCAAAAGGGACTCATCAGACTCCCGAGAAAAGCAGCAGCGCCCGATGGAAACCTGGGAGGCGTCTGGGGGGAAGTGGCCGGCACCGTGGTCTGCATTCTGAAGCAGCCTCGGTCCCTCCTGGCCCCGAGGCACAGGTCCCGGGGCAGAAGGATGGCCCACGGGAGCACCTCCTCGGCCCGTGTTCCTGAGGGTCAGCACGGCCACGCTCCTCGCTCCAGATTCAGCTCCTCAGGTTCTTGTGAACAGGACTCGAGCCCCAGGGGGACCCGCACAGCCAAGGGCCTGCCAGCTGACCGATGGCAGCAGGCGTCCCCCTCTGGGGGCCCAGACCCCGTCGCCGGGCTCGGCGTCCCAGAGAGACATGCACTAAACACTGCAGCAGGTCTGGGCACCTGCCGTAGGAAAAACCAGACGTGGCTCGAACCTTCAACGACAGAGTTAAAGGAAAAGCCCAGGCAGACCTGAGCCCTCACACATGTTCTCAACGTTAATTTGAAGCATTTTTACGTTAGGTTCCCTGCACGGGCTCGTTTTGCTTCGTTTTAAACCGAAGCCCCAGGGCTGCGATCACTCAGGCCTCGGAGCTGGTGGAGAGAGGTGGTCTTCCTGGAGGAGGAGCAGAGCCGAGAGCCTGGGAACCAGCAGACGGGAGACGGCGGATGGCGGCAAGAAGCATCTCCCGTGTGCCGCACGCCGTGCTTCCCGGCCCCCGATGCCTGCCAGGCCGAGCGGTCATGTGACCCCAGAGGACGAGCCACCTGCTGGAGGCCACGCAACCCCCACAGCTGCTGGGCTCCCAGGCCTGACCCTGCACTTGCTTCCTTCGATCCCGAGTCCCAAGTGGGAGCACAGGTCGCACGCGGACGGCCCGCAGGAGGGCCCGGGGCAAGGGGCGGGGAGAGCAAAAGGCATGACAAGCCAAGCTGCTCTGACCGCTCACAGGCGACGGGCTGGGAGCCCAGAACGGCCTGGAGAGGGCGGGTGGGGACGGGCAGGCCTTGGAAGAAATGCCTTTTCGCAGTTCGGACCGGCGCTGAACCCCAAGTGCGCCCTGAGGCCCGGGGAAGCAGGCGGACACCCGGCAGGACACGGCTGCTCCCGGCCACGAAGTCCCCTGTGCCCTACAGTCACTCCACGGCACGTGCGGACCGCGCGCGGCCTCCTTGGATAAAACCGCAGTTACACGGAGGCCTCGAGCTTACGTGGCCCCAGGCTCCTGAGTCGGGGCTGAGTTGCCGCTGCTCACACGGGCCGTCGGGTGAGCCTGTGTCGGGAGGGAGGTGGGGGACTCGGTGTTTCTGACACCGAGCAAACCACTGGGCCTGTGTTCTGCTCGGGTTTTCAGACTGCACGATTTTACTTTGACGTCTTTATGTTCTGGGTTTCACATTTCCTCCCAAGTGTAAGGCAAACAAGCAAGTAGGAGGGACACAGGAGGCCCCTGGGACTCGGGGGCAGATGCGCGCCGCGTGCCCCATGTGCCCACCTGTAGCCCGTCTCCGGCCACGATGGAGCGCGTGGTGGGGGCACCGCCTCCAGCCCCAGGGTCCCGAGGGCACGAGAACCAGGATCTCAAAGAGCACGACCTCCGCCCCGGCCGCCCCCAGCCGCACTCCGGCAGGAGCCACGCGAGGTGGCTCAATCCTTTATCGCGCCCCGTCCCAGGCCCGGAAACCCCGGCTTCACGTTACAAACGCACCAAAGAGCATCAAGTGACAAGTATCAGCGTGCGGGCTTGGCTCCCAGGGCATCTACTGGTGGAAGTAACTCATCAGCCCAGGTGCCAATAAGGGAGGTTTTCTGGCGCTTTCCCGGGGTCGTACAGGGTCACGTAAGTCTCATATTTGCATTTGCCTCACGAGATGCGTTTCCTCTCATGGAAACGAAACGATGGCGCCGCCAACATGCCTGGGCGGCCCCAGAAGCTTCGGCGCAGCCCGGCCTCGGACAGCCCCTGCTGCAAACTTCCATAACCCCTCTGACGGCGTGCTGGACAAACGGCCTTTATGACGTGGGAATCCAGGTTTAAAGCCCACCCCCACTTTTCGTCGTCGTTTGGGTTAAGTTCTCCGGGTTTCTGTGGTGTCGAGATGTTGGAATCTCACCTTCGTGGTGCAGCCTTCGTGAGGAGCCTCCCTGACTGACCCGCGTATGCATTTCAGGGGCGCCGGTGCCTGCGTCCTGTACCTGGGGAGCCCTCAGGGCCCCCCCGTGCCTCGGGGGCCACGACCTTGTCTGAGGCTGTCTCTTCTCCAGCGGCACCTGAGCGCCGGGCGTCCTGCCCCACTACGCACACGCTGGGCGCCCGGTGGGGGCGCTCGGCTGCCGCGACGGGCACGTGCCGATGAACGGCAGCCCCACGCACGCCGTCGGCTTAACGGCCAGGCTTGCGACGTGCGTCCCACTTCTCCTCCGGCCTCACTTTCCCACTCTGCTCCTGGATGACCGAGGCCCCTCCTCGACCCCGTGCACTCGTGTGGCACGTGCACGAGCCAGGGCTGGTGAGCGTCTGCACTGTGTGGCACCGAGGGAGCCCCCTCCTGGGTCTGGAAGCCAACACCCAGCACGCTTGGTACCGTGTGTCTCTTCCATAATAAACGTTGTCTTTATAATCAGAGGGAAAAGTCTGTTACTTCGAAACAATTACAAGGATTCAGAAATAAGTGACATCAACGTCTTCCACGTCCACCATAACCCCAGCACCTGACGCAGGCGGGTGTATGATCCTGGGCCCTCCCGCTCCCCAAGACGCCCACCTCTCCCCTTCCCCTCTGTGGTCCTTCTCCGACACCCCTCCCCACCCAACGGAGTGATGGCGTGGCTTCCTCAGGACCCCGCCCGGCTGTCACGTCTGTGCCCCAGGTCCCCACCCGGGAAGGAAAATGACAGTCTCCGGGAAGCCGGAAGTGCAGCCGTGTCCGTAACGGTGCCTTTCCACTTCAAAACAAACCCGATGCTCATCTGGAGAAACAGTAACACAAGGTCTGTTGTATCTGAGTGGTGGGCAAGTGGCTGGATGGTTTCTTCTATGACACAACTACTTCACGAGTACAAGTTCTATTCTTTGTAGTTTGTTTATTTATTTAGAGAGAGCACGCACACACACGCAAGGGAGGAACAGAGAGAAGGAGGCAGACACAGAGAGAGAGAGAGACAGAAAGAGAATCCCAAGCAGGCCTGAGCTGTCATCATGGAGCCCGACGTGGGGCTTGAACTCACGAACCCTGAGATCATGACCTGAGCCAAAGTCAAGAGTCGCACTTAACCCACTGAGCCACTCAGATGCCCCTACAATTACAAATTTAAAAACGAGGAAAAACAGAAAGAAGGAAAGGCTTGTTTACATACAAGAAGTTACGGGGGGAGGTTAAGAAACCAGGATTAACCCAAACTAAGTAGAATTTTGGCGTTTTCCTTCTACGATATAGACTTTTGTGCCACGAGACATTACTGTTGTATCAATTATGTCATGTCTCGATTCAAGATGGCACACAAAAGATGGGAACAGAGCTTCTGTTACTTGAAGTAAGACTTTGTAAGCACTATTTAAAGAGAACCATCGTCAGAAAGAACCCAGAACCCAGAAAAAACGCCATCATTCAGAACTGGGAAGAGCAGGAAGTGGGAGCAGGGCAACAGCGGGGGAAGCCACCTGAGGCTTTTCCCTGCTCGGTGAACAACTACCGCTCCAAGGAGCGAGCGCCTTGGTGGACACCGGAGTCGTTCCTGCAAATTGTGGGACGTGTCGGCCTGCGCTCACACTGCCACGTGTCAAAAGAGGGCTTGGGTTACACTCAATTGCTAGAAAACCCACCAGGGCCGACTGGGATGGACAGAAAAGTACGGCGAACATCGTTTCTACTCCTGCATCATAACCGTGTGGCTGTGAAGGAATCTTCGTATTAACTTTCAAATCCCTTAACGCGAATCAACATTTTCTCGTGCAGTGGACTTGACCGTGGGCTGGACTGGCCGAGCGTGGAGCCGCAAGGAAGGCCCTTCACTACAGCGGCTTCTGCAGCGCCTCGGCCAACGCCACACCCCTAGTGCCGTGTGTCCCCTTCCTCGCCGGTGGCCTGGGGGCACGGCTTCCCCACTGCAAACACTGGCCGCCAGTGACATGCACACAGAAAGCAAAACCACCAGGAAAGGCGGCATTATCCACCTCTGCCCACTGGGGCTGTGGATCCCAGGGGGTGCGATGACTTCCTTCAGTTCCCTGGGGGCACCCTCCCCAAGACACGTTCCTCAAGGTGGGCGGTGGCCACAAAGGAGGGGAGGAGGGGGAGGGGCCCACAGGGACATCCCTGGGACCCGGGACCGCTGTCACAGCTGCGCATGGGACCTGAAGAGACATCTGTCCAGGAACTACCAAAAATCAGACATGTATATTCGAACCTTCTAAGAATCCTGCAAAGAAGGCGGTTTTAACCCCATCTAAGAGATGAGCAAAGAAAACAGAAGTCAGCAACCGGCCTCAGGCCACAGCCACTGGGTCGCGGGATCCTGGTCCCCTCCGCCCAAACGCGAAGCCCACAGGCTGTCTTACACTAAGCTGAGTCTCACATCGGTCTCGAATGACAGGGTGTTCTTCCCGAGCCGGCAAGTTCACTGGGAGCCCACCTCTTTGTGGCACACTTGGAAACGACACATACTCCCTTTTCACGTGCATCGGGCTACGCAAAGGTCTCCTCTGTCCCACCCCTCAGTGAGCACCTGGGACCTGTCTTAAAATGCCCAGCCACACAGGGACTCCACGTTTAAACAAGAATAACATGGCAAAACGAACTGAGGACCAAGTGACAATCAGCACGGTTTACTCTACATGGACGGAGACTAGAAACTAGAGTCCCTCATGTGCTGCTCTGAAGCCCCCCCCCCGACTGTGCGGGGTCACAAGTGAAGGAGCAGGGACGGAGGATGAAGAAGCAGAAGCTGGAGCGGGCCGTGAGCATCCCGGCGGGCAGCCAGGTGAGCGCCAGCCCCAGGGGCACGGAGCGCTGGAGCACCATCCGGGAGCATCGGGGCCTGTGTTTGGGGAAATGCCAAGAAGGACCCTTGGCCGACCACGGAGAGTCACTCTGCAAGGAGGGACGGCTCTTCTCCGACACCTCCAGCCTCTGCTCACGGGGAAGGGGGAAGGTGCGGCGGTGATGGGGCCGGGGCGGAGGCAGCGGCGTACATGAAGGCCAGGGACCGCTGCGACAGAGGCCTCGGCGAAGGCAAGGGTCCGGCCGTGCTGCCTCGACACACCGGCTCGGGGGTCTGCGGCCAACTCACACCCCGGGCCTTGTGGGGGGTGCGGGACTCTCAGAAAGGCCGTGCGGCCTGTGAGGACCGAACGGCGCCCAGGCCGTGAGCTGAAATCCTGGAAGACACTGGATGGGGGGAGGTGTTTCACAGAAAGAAAACGACTGGAAAAAATGTTTCCATGGCCGTCTAGAGTTGGAAAATGTTGCTTAAGGCACAATATTTGGAAATCTTATATATGGAACGAAAGATTCATAATCACCGCTGATGTTCTGTAGTTAATAAAAGAAGAAGAGGCGCTTAGGAGGCCATGTCACTGGGTGGCGTCAGCAAGGAGAAGCCCGGGCGGTGGGTGAGGTGGGACCTGCCCGCGGGCCTGTGGCCCGGCCACGCCAGGCAGCAGACGTGCGGCCCCAGCTCCTGCTCAGAGCTCTTTCCCACGGACTGGACGTGGGGTTACATCTAAGAGAAGCAGGGGCGCCTCTGGGAAGAACACGCCCTCCGGGGCTCAAGACGGGAGAGATTCACTTGTTTGCCACTCAAGTGGCATCAAGGCAACGCCAATCCGCTTCCCCCACGGGTGGCCTAGCTTAGCTCAGGGAAAGAGCACAGGGGTCCCCGGATCTGCTCCCACCCCGTGCCCCCGGGGGCGAGCCTCCGAACGCCCCCTCGGACGAGCCCGGGCCCACCGGGCGGCCGTGCGGACTTACCCGTGCTGGGCATGTGGTTCACGCGGGCAGGGTTTAGCAGCTCCACAGGCTGGTCTCGGCCAGAAAGTCCATCTGGGGGACAGAGAAAGCATTTGGCTTCAGAAACTGCTCGCGTTTCCATGAAAATACTTCACACTCAGAGGCTGCGAGGGGGCTCCTCGCACAGGATGGAAAAGCAAGCGTCCTTCTTATTTTTGAAGAAGAACAGCTTTAATTCCATCGCAGGTTATTTTTTTGCTGAATCAGAACCTGAGAGACCCTCCGTAGGAGAACCCAGGCAGTCCCCGGGACTGGACGGGGCAAGCAACAGTTCCCGGCCTGAGGGCATCTGCTCCGGTTTACCCAGGTCGCGGCCACCTTCTACCTGCTTGTGCTCAGCAGGAGGACTTTTGCGCCCTCTTCCCAGAGGCTGACGGAGGCCGGGTGTGGACAGCAACCCGGCCCTGGGGGCCCTCGAGGACACTGAGGTGCCCAACACACTTTGAGAAAAACGCTTGGCCAGGTGCTCAGAGCGTAAAGATTCACGCCCTCAAACCCACGCTGGGCCCGAATTCGGGAACCGTCTCTGTCTCCCCAGCTGAGCGTGGAGACGAGCTGGCTTGCGGCCACCACCCTAAACCTGGAGCCGCCGCGCTCAGGCTGCCTGAGACTTCTCATCTTCTCCCGGGCGGGAGAGGGAGAGAAAACTCTGGCAAAACTTCCAGGAATCACACTTTGGGTTTAAAATTAGCTCCTGCCGAGTGGTGCGGAGCGGGCTGCGGTGGTAGGCGCGTCCTGACAGATGCCGACGTGGCGGTCACTCTCATGACTGCGGGAAAAAGCGCTACTGTCACTGAGCGGCCATGCGCTCCCTCAGGCAGGCTTTCCGGCCACGACCAGACAAAGAGCATCGATCGGGTCAACCGCCGTAAGGACACTTGGCTTTTTACGCCCAGTGGGGGACACCTTCCTGGCCTTCCCGGTCTGTGTTACCCGACCCGCGGTGTGTCCCCACGAACGGTCAAACTCAGAGGACAGACGCCATCGGAGGAGCCCCAGAAGTGTGCTCCCGAGAGCTGAAGGCCCCCGAGGGAGGGAAAGGTGCGAGGCCTTCGAGGGGCAGCCGCACGCGGAACAAGCCACGTGTGAGATTCCCCCGGGCCACGGGGAGAGGCCACCGTGGGGCGTCTGGGACACCTACCCTCCAGCAGCACCCCTCCCCAACTTGGCAACGTGTCTGCACAGCGCCTGCGGAGCTAAGACAGTCCAGGCTCCCCGAGGGGGGTCCGGCAGCCTGTGTCACACCGCACACCTGCCCCAGGGCCCCTGCGTAAGGCCCAGGACCACCCGCCAGCTGGAGTGCTGACCCGCGAGCCTGCCGCCATGCACGGGGGCACCTTCACCACCATTTAGAAGGAGACCCCGAGACGGTGACCGAAGAGCACTTTGGAAAAATTTATAAATAAGTGAAATTTATTTTGTTGGTAAGTGAAATTTTAATTTCATTAATACAAAATTCTGGGGGCACCTGGGTGGCTCAGTTGGGTAGGCGTCCAAATCTTGATTCCGGCTCAGGTCACTATCCTCTGGTGGTGGGATCAAGCCCCGCGTCAGGCTCTGCACTGAGTGTGGAGCCTGCATGAGCTTCTCTCCTTCTCTCTCTCTCTCCCGCTCTGCCCCTCTCCCCTGCTCACACATTCTCTAAAAGAATAAGAAATTCATAAACTATATATTTTTAAAAGCTTTGAATCCCACTGTAAATACTTTCAGACGCCAGAAGTCCTCATTGTAAATCCTAAACTATCTGCAGTTTTCCAGGGACACGGTCAGGAGCAAGGCGTAGAAAACCATCCCATTCAGGGCTCTGCAACCAGGCGCGAAGAATGCCCCCACCCTGGAATCCATGTCCCTCGGAGCAGACCTCACAGTCACCCCCCCAGCGGACCTCACAGTCACCCCCCCAGCGGACCTCACAGTCACCCCCCAGTGGACCTCACAGTTACCACCCAAAGTCCACTCCCCACTTCCACTTGAGCAAAGGCTCGCGAATCAGAAAGAGCTTAGAAACCGAGAAGCCAGCTGACAAATGAGGAAAGTCCGGACCCTGGCGCCCCAGCCTATGGAAAGACCTCCTCTGAGTGTGGTACTGACCTGTTTGTCTGCCCGGAACCCAAAGGTCTAATTGTTCCGAAGCCAAATGCACAAACAGCGCCTAATAACATGTCACTTGCGTCCACGCTAAAGTCAGAAGATGTGTCAGCTTCAATGCGCTCGATTCGGAGCATAAGTTAAAAGACATGTGGTCGTTAGTGGACCCAAGAGTATCACCCGCGTATTAAATCCAAGTACGGCTTCGCGGAGTCGGCCTGTCCCCAAAACTTCTGGTCACCAGACTGGGGTAGGTCCCCCTGAGTCACAAGCAGGACATCGATGGCTTGTCCACAGGAGCAGGGCAGGTGCACTGGAAAACGTGGCTGTGTGGCGAGAGCGTGCTCGCGTTCTGTGGTCCAGGACCGCGGGGCCCCAGGCCGGCACAGTGAGGGAGGCGTGCACTCTGACCCCTGAGCTCACGGGGTCTCCTCGGGAGCCCGCTGGGAAGGTCAGGCAGGCCGCAGAGCCACACACCTGGCAGAACCCAGGCTGCCGGCCACGGCCCCGGCCACAGGCTGTAAGACCCCCGGAGGAGGCCTGCACAGCGTGGACACTGGAGCAATTTCTGTGACAACTCCCACATCACTGACAGGACAACAAGGAAAAAAAAAAAGCGGGACAACAAACTGGGACACTGAATAAAAAGGTTCAACCCCTTCCCTGCCGATAGACGTAAAAGAGGCTCTGCTCTGTGATGCGGCAGAGAAAATTATGTTTCTTGGACCAATACATACAGTACGTGAAAAATCCCCACACAGGTCACCTAAGGAGAGATGGGGAGGGGAGGAGGGGTGAGGGCTGGAGTCAGGCGGGAGGGGAGGGAGGGCAAAAAAGAGGAAGGACGGGGAAGGGAGAGGAGGGGAGGGGAGGGTGAGAGAGAGGACAGGGAAAGAGAGGAGAGGAGGGGAGGGGAGAGGAGGGAGAGGAGAGAAGGGGAGGAAAGAGGGGAGGGCGGGGAGGGAGGGAGGGAGCGAGCGGGGTCTGGCTGGACCACGTCTCCCAATCGTGAACAGGGACGATCACTTGGTCTCATTTCCCTCAAAGGTGTTTTGGAGTTTCGAGCGCAGAGCGACTGGAAAACCAGATTTCTTCCTCGGTATCGGGCACGTTAGGAACGATGCTGTGGACGGCGTTTCGAATTCCAGCTTCTGCTCGCTGGGATCCAGAAATGCGATCGCTCGCGACGCACTGGCTTTGCACCCCAGCATCTTGCTAAACTCAGTCGCTGCACCCGCTCCCGGGCGGTAGTTAGGATTTTCCACGTGCAGGGTCACACGGCCTAGGACGGCGACGGCGACTGTTTTTCCTCTTATTTCTCCTTCTTGCCTCACCCTGTTGTCTGCGATGGACGGTGCATCTGAACAGAAACCCCGAGAAAGAGCCCCGCCCTGTTTCTGATCTCCCGTTCTTCCTCCCCGACCGCCCCGTGCGCGCCCCAACCTCCCGGACGCACGGGCTCGCAGCAGCGACGCAGGCACGAACGCCGGGACGCTCTCGGAACATGAAAGGTCGGGGTAAGCGCACCCCGACACTGTGCTGGGTGCCGGCGGGGAAGCCGCGGGAGCGGGGTGGTGCTCTCCACCCGCGGACCAGCGCCCGGCGCACCTGCTCTTGCAGACTCACGGTCACGGCGTCCGAGGCATGCGGCGCCCGTAATAACTCAGCCTCCAGCGCAGCCACTTTCCCTGTCCGTTTTTACTTTTTTATACAAACGTTTTATTTTAGAACAGTTGTGGGTTTCCAGAAAGACTACACAGCGCAGGGAGCTGTCACACGGCCACATCCCCTGCAGTGAGCGTCTCCTGGGCGGGCGGCGGCCCGAGCTCCCCTGAACCGAAGGCCTGGGCTCATGCTGCCCTCTCTCTGTCCCAGCAGGACCCCCTCTGGGCTGGGACCCTTCCTCTGACCTCCCCCGTGCGGGATGAGGGGACAGCGTGGAGGAGGGGGCTCAGGGACTCTGGGGACTGTCCCTCCACTGGGACTTGTCAGACACTCTCCTCATGACCAGACAAGGCCACCGCCGTCACGTGACATCACACACTCGCAACATGACAGGTCGTCGGGGCTGGCCCCCTCGGTCACCGGGCCGGCCCCCCCACTGTAAGGTGCTGTTCTAGTCCCTGTCCGCACAGCATTCTCTGCAATGTGGCCGCTCTGTGGAGCCCGCGCGGCTGACACGCCGAGGGCGGCCCTTCGAGTCCACTCCCAGCACCAGCATGAGGGGCGCGCTCCCGGGGACGCAGCGAGCCAACACGAGACACAGAGGCAGCCTGGCCTCCGGTCCCAAGGAGAAGGCGGGAGCCAGGTGCGGAGGGCAGGGCTGGGCGGAACCGCACAGAGCTGCGGGCTGGGGACGGCCTTCGAGGCCCGTGCCGTGACCCCGGGCTCCGCCTCTGCACTCCTCTCAGGCCCGCCCTGCAGGTGAGCTGGGAACTAACCCTGTGTCTCAGGGCCTGCCCGGGGCCTGGTGAGCAGTCAGCCGACTTTCTAGCGGGAACAAGGACGGTATCCCTTCCCTCTCCCCCGTCCCCTGCCCCGTCACCCATTCTAGGGTGCACTCGCGTCTAAGAGGGAACACGCTAGAATGTATGCACAGTCTGAGTCTTGGCTTTCAGTCTGCTGCTGGATCCGCCACGGCTCCCACGGGCTGAGACGCACAGAAGGTTCTGGGGGCGAGGGGGCATGGGGTCCCGGGTGCGGCCGGACACTCCGTCAGGCAGCCTGGAGTCGGGCGGCCACGATGTGCCGCGTTCTGAATGACGGCCGCAGCCCGAGAGCGGGGCGTCGGGTGACCTCCTGCCCATAGAAATCTGGAAGCGCATGTGGCTCGTGGAGAAACTGGCCACTTGGGGGGGAAGGGGGCTGGTGCCCAGGCTGGGGGGCACTGCGTTGCATAAATGCCCGGGGTCTCACGTAGAACAAGAGAAGCCCTGGGTTCGCATAAAAACCAACTTAATGAGAAAAGTGACACCCCCGCAGCAGGGACACGTGTGCTCCCGTGTGCGTCCGTGTGAAGCTCGACGCAGGAAGAAAGCTTTGAAGAGACAGGAAGGCTTCGTAAGGACCAGAGCTTGGGAGGCTCTCCTGCCGGGAGAAGGGCGGCTAGTGTCCGGCCGGAGTGTGGACGGAAGGCCAAGGCCGCGAGGAACACAGCTTCCGGCCTGCGGCACGCAGCAGGCGTCTACACCGAGAGGCCCACCCCCCTCAACCCCGCCCCATCTTCCAGGGGACGTAGGAGGGACATGTGAGAGTCAGCGTGGGGTCACTGGGGCCGGGGTGCAGTGCCAGGGTCAGCGGGAAGCCAGCACGTCCCTGTGCCCAACGCGAGAGGGCTGCACGGACCCCCGTTGGCTGAAGGTAGAAAAGGGGGCTCACTACACTGAAGTGTCCCCGCTCAGAGCCACGGAAGTGATCCATCAGCTCGGCAAAATACTCAAACTCCCCCCAGACCCCCCATGACCTGAACCCCCACCTCAAAAGGACGTGGCCTGCTCTGCCTGTCCCCCGGGCACCGCCCGCCCTCGCACAGACCACACCCGGCAGTGCCAGAGCCCGGGGAGGCCGGCGCTGCTCCGACGGCCCAAGACCCCGGCCGAGGGGCAGGTGCTCCCTGCCAGTCCCGCTAACAGCCTCCCGCAGCAGGTCCGCGGCGTCTCTTTTCCTCACCGCACACGTTTCCAAAAACTACCCAAGTTCTACAATAAAGCCTGTATCCGCCCATTAGTGTGAATTAAACTTCAGTGTGTTACGTGGTGTGAATTCCTGAGGCACGCCCAGCATCGCCGTATGCGTATTTATCAGGGAAAAGTGAGGACGGAAGACACAGTCTTTCCCCTTAGCGATATCTCTTCCTTCAGGAAAATCAGGCCGACTTTTAAAACATCATGGCAAGGGGCGCCTGGGGGGCTCAGGCGGTTGAGCGTCTGACCTCGGCTCAGGTCACGATCTCACGGTTCGTGGGTTCGAGCCCCGTGTCGGGCTCTGTGCTGACAGCTCGGAGCCTGGAGCTGCTTCGGATTCTGTGTCTCCCTGTCTCTCTGCCCCTCCCCTGCTCGCACTGTCTCTCTCTGTCTCTCAAAAATAAATAAAAAAAAAAAAAAAAAGAAAGAAACACGCATTGTAGCATTTATGGGGAAATGCTGTGGTATCTGGGATTTGTCTTCAGTTCGCCAGGAAATAAAGGCTGGGGAGGGGACGCTCCAAAAGCACAGGGTTTTAAAGTTCGGAGATGGGCATGGGGGGTCCCTATATGCATTCAAGCCTCCCTCTTTCATCTGTGTTTGAAAGTTTTCATGGTATTTTCAAGAGATGCCGAGAATAAAAACAGGTCCCCGGTCTGTTACTACCATTTGCCGTCACTGAGCTCCCGCCAGGCCAGCACCTACGCAGCCCTCTCCCTAACATGCCCGGCGATCTCCAGGTACCCCCAACTCCCAGCCGTGCAGACGAGAGAAAGCTCGAGTGCACGACAGCGACAAGCCGTGGGCAGCCGGGACGTGGGACAAACAGGCCGGGGTACACGCCGTGCGGGGAGGGTCTGGACGGCACAGGCCGGGGCCTCCCCGGGAGACACGCTCTGCTCCTCCGCACACCCGGCAAGGCGAGCCCCCCAGCTCCCGGGGCTCAATCAGGGCAAACAGGCAAACGTGCACCCTGCCTCGGCCCGGGCACGCGGACCGCTCGCCGGGAGTTTTCTCTGGGAAGACTCAAAAAGTGGAAGCACACTGGGTCACCACACCCATTTGAGGTCGGGTCCACCGCCCGGAAAGCTCTGGCGATGGAAAGGGCGCACGGCGGGCACACACGGGGGTGGTGGGGGAAGAAAGAGAATGAAGTTAGCGTGTTCGTGCCCTGTAGGGAGCCGCTGAGGGCAGAGCGGGTCTGTTGCATCCCCACGGGTCCTGGCTCAAGCTCGGAGCTGGAGAGCACTGACCGAGCAAGGGACAGGGCAGGACAAGGGCGTGAGTGCAGGAGGAGGGTGTGCGAGAAGGCAGGTGTGCAGGAGGGCGTGAGTGTAGGGGGGCAGGTGTGCAGGAGGGCAGGTGTGCCGGCAGCCCCCACGTCGGGGCAGCAGGTTCCAGGCCGCAGTCCAGAAGGTTCGGCTGTTCCCTCCGGTCAGGGGCCACACGTCCTGCAGGGACCTTCCCAGCAAGTCTCTGGCCGGGGCTCCCGGGACGCTGTCCTCACTGTCCCACCTCCCTGAGGAGGCGCCCACCCCCCGACAGCTCCCCCCGCCCTGCAGCCTGGCCCCGCTGGAGCAGCAATAAGCGATTTAGAAGATCAGGAGAAAATGTCCTCGCCCGCCTTTGAAAACAGCCCGTCCCGGCTCCTGCGAGCCTGTCCATCTGCCCCGGGAGGACGTGATCGGTGAGTCACCGCGAAGCTGTCTGCGGAGCGCCGGAGGTGGAGGGGAAGGAACCTCGGGTGGACGACGCGCTGCTTCCCGGAGTCCACGTAGGGAAGGACACAAGTCCCGGGAGCTCTGCAAAGGGACAGGGCCAGGCCGCGAGCATCCCGCTGACTGATGGCGGACTTTTCTAGATCGGGGCCCTGGCTAATTCAATCAGTAAGGACACAAAGCAACGTGGCTGTTGGCAAAGACTGGGAACCAGCCCGGACACGCACACCTTCTCCATCGGCAGGTGCATGGAAGCCCGAGGGCCAACCTTTCCCAGAGGCCCAGCGCTGCAGTTTGTCTGCAGGCGTCCTATTTTCTGAACAGGAGGCCGCGTCCTGGAGGCGCGCGTGGCCCTGGGGGTTCGGAGGCACACGGGCCTGGTGGCTTTACCTCCCGGACGGCCTCATCGGCAATCACGCTACTTGAACTCAGACTCGGTTTCCTGATCTGTGCACTGACCCAAGAAGGAAGTTCCCTGGCACGTGTGCAGCACAGGGCACGGCATGCATCCTTCCGTGACGCCGCCGCGCAGCCCCGTCCGCACACAACTCAAGGCATCGACTGGGGCCAAAGCGTCTTCCGAAAATGTGAGTCAGCAACTGAAACCGCTGGACGGATCAGCCGTCGCCCCGGAGCGCTTTCCACACGGCCAAGCATGAAGACGCAGCGGAGAGGTGTTTGTGGTTACGTGACAGGAAGCCAGAAAGCAGGTGCACGTTAACAAGCAGCTCACGAGACGTGACTCACGAACTCGCAGCAATGATCCGAAAACGGCCACCTGGAGGACGTCCACGCGGGCATGCTAACTGCGTGGCTGGACTGCGTCTGAGGAGGCACACGCCCCGCGGACCCAGGCGAGATGGCACCCCGGCCCCCACGCTGTCCCCAGCCACGCTGCCTTCTAGATGCTTCCCTCATTCTTCGTACGGAAACGGGGTCCTGTGCTCTTCTCCCTTTACTGCGACGGTTCGGAACGACGGGGCCGCAGACTCCAGCAGCGCTCGGCGCGCCAGGCCCTGGAGGGACCCCGGCGCCCCGGCCCAGGGACAGCAGAAGCTCGCGGAAAGCGCGCTGCCGCGGCCGCGTGGAGGGCTTTCTCCTCCGCTGTTCAGGGCGGCACCTGCCTCAATGCTCCCAAAGGTCACTTCGTTTCTCGAAGCCACCGCTCTCGCGGGTCTCGCTGGATCCACACGGCACGACGTCGTCTGCGCTCCTGCACAAGCCACGGCTGCTCGAGCCGGGCGCTCGCCACGCGGCAGGCCGCGGGCTTCCACCCCACTCACCTGTTGGGTCCTCAGCAGGGAAACAGGCATAACCACCACGCTGTCCCCACTGTGAAGATGGAGGGACCAGGAGGGAGAGGACGAGGCCGCCCGCATGACGGCGGGAAGCAAGGCTGCGGCCCTGCCTCTCCACACTCACCCCTTCACGACACAGGCCCCCACCCGACTGCTTACAGAGCAGTTTGGGGATACGGCCTAGAACAGTGTCGAGTCCCTGTACCCCAACCTTCCGCTGGTGAAGAAGAGGTGGCCACAGAAACAGATCGTGTGGTATCACGTACGGGAAACAAAATTCACGGGGGAAGAACGTGACTGGGGGTGATTCCTTTAGATAAAGTGATCAGAGGCCCCTGTGATGTGGTGACACCTGAGGGACACGCAGGAAGGAGCCACGTCAACTATCTCATCTGAGGCACGGGAACCACAAGTGCAAAGGCCCTGAGGTGCAACAGCTGTGTGGGCTCCATGCGGCAGGAGCCACGTCACCAGGGGCAAAGTGGGAGGACACGGGGCCAGGGAGGGGCCCCGCCACAGCTCCTGAAGGTCACCTCGACACTGAGGTTCTGACTTTTGCTCCAACGGTTCATTTTAGCTGCCATGTAGAATAGTGACCAACACCAGGGGCCCTGGAGGGGGAGGATGGGGGCGGGAAGAAGAGCCCAGGAGGCCGTGTCTGAGGCCCAGGGCTGGACGGGGTGGTCGGCCTGGAACCGGAAACGTGCGCCGACTTGGGGTATACGCCGCGGGCTGGTCCACCGGGACGTTCAGTGGCCTAGACGTGGGTGTCACGAGGCAAAGCTCTCGCTGACAGATGACAGAGAAAAGGCGGGCGGGCGGGCGCCATCGTGCGGGCTGGGAGGGGAGCCCCCGGGCACAGCCTGCACCGGACCGAATTCTAAGAGCCGTCCCGGGCGCTCTGAAGAGCAGACAGCTTCTAAGCCACCTCCGACCGTTACTGCGTGACGGGGGCGGGGTGGCAAAGCCCCAGGGTTTGTGCCCGTGGTTCAAAATGCAGCCGGATGCGTGTGTCAGCGTGGCGCCTGTGCCCACGCTGCCAGGCCCTGAGCCCCACGGCCGCCCTGCACCCAGTGCCCCGCCATCGGCTCCCAGCTGCCAGCGTGGGGCTCCAGGCTTCTCGGCCCTGCGCCGACCTCTCCCACGTGGGGCCTGGCGCCGAAGCGAGACACGCCCCGCGCAGAACCCTCCGCCGCCAAGCGTCAGGACAGGGTGACAGCAGGCGGCACTGGTCCAGCGGGTTGCTTCCTCCCGGTTTCAGGTCCCTTCCCGACAGCGGAGCCTGTGCTCCTGGAACAGCCTCCGAGGGGAAGGTCCATGCCCGTCTGCAGGACGCGCCGTGGCGGCGGCTGCCCAGGGCGCAAGTCTCCTAACGGCAACCGCAGGGGCAGCACCTGTCACATTTTCCAGTTGCTACATGCTTCCTGTCATGATGCGCAGACGGCCTCCGGGTACACGCCACGCCCTGCTTTAACTTCATCCATTTCTCTGACAAACACGGTCAGCGGCCAAGTGCGCGGCCGAAACGGCCCCGTGAGGCCGGCCCCGCGGGGGCACGAGTGTCAGCCCTCACGGGGAGCAAGCAGGTGAAACACCTGGGTCTCCAGCCCTGCGATGCCCCGGGAGAGCCCGGACCCCCTGGCTGGGACCAGCAGGGGTGAGAACGGAGCGCAGGCGGTGCCCACGTGACAAGAGACTCCCGTCGCTGAGACCCCAGAGCCCCCACCCTCCCCGGCAGCCCAGCGAGGGCAGCGCCACACGCCCGCCCGCCTGTCCCCACCTCGGGCGCAAGCCTCCCTCCAAGCAGCCTCCACTCTGGTCTCAGCTCCCATGAGACAGATCTCATGGTTGGTGAGATCGAGCTCCACGTCAGGCTCTGTGCTGACAGTGGGGAGCCTGCTTGGGACTCCTCTCCACCTGCCTGCCTGCCCCTCTCTCTCTCTCTCTCTCTCTCTCTCTCTCTCTCTCAAAAATAAACATTTAAAAACAGAAGTTTATTTTCTCCAATTACTACCTAATAATAGAGAACACGCTGTTGTAAGAATTGTTATCTTCTCAAATTTCTGAAACATAATTTTAGAACAGGAGACACACAAATCACAGCACCCAAATGCCACGTGGTCAGCATGTCATCTGGGGTGAACCCCCCCCGGCCCTCCTGGGGGTCTACGGCAGCTGTGTGTGCAGCTAGGGCCACGCCGTGGCCCACAACACAGCCCCGGCTCCACGCTCCCCGAGCGTAGTGCTGCACAAGGCCCCGGTCCTTCCCGCTCTGGGCCCGGGTCCAGAAGACCCCGACAGCTTCCTTCAGTTCAAGAACTCCACCGCACACCCCTCATTCCAACGAGGCGAGCCCCCCCCCGCCCCGGCCGTCGGAGAAGCCGGTCTACAGTTGTGGAAATCAGCGCTCCGTTTTCGCTACGCACAATATGGATGGATGTACTCTACAAATCACAACTTCCCCCCAGATCGAGACTAAGTAAACCTTATCATTATTCTTTTTATAACTGTTCTCCTACAACACTAACTTTAGTTTCTAAAAATACAGTGATTACACTGTATCAGGTTCTATTTTCATCTTCTAAAAATAGAGCTCACGGGAGCAGCAGTTGGCTGTTGCCGCTCACGTCAGTGACAGGGCATGGATTTCTGTCCTTTCTATGCTTTTTGCGGCCTGTGTTTCTGCACGACTGAGGAACCGGGCCCGTGTGGTGCGTGGCGCCCAGGTCCTGGCCGTGGCACAAAGCCCAGGGGCCTGGGACCAATGCCTGGATCCCCTCCTGAGAGCCCTTGACCACACAAACGACCCGACCAGCGTGCACCCTACTGTCCACATCTGTAAAATGGGTGCAATGACACTCTTCACCCCACGAGACCGAGAGGATGCCGTCCCCTGACACCCTGTCCACGGGACCTGCTCACAAACAGCGGCAGCAACGTGTGCCACGGGGACCAAAGCTCCGAGCTCCGCTGCCATCAGAAGGTTGTTACATTGCCTTCCAAAAGGCACGGGAGAAAGAGCAGGACAATAAGGAAGCTTTGGGCTGCGAGGGCTCCAGGGTCGTTCGGAAGTCGCTCTCAGGATGGGCCAACAGGTCTGCGCCCACCATCCTCCTTCCCTGTTTGCCTCCAGGGCACGGACAGCCCCCAGCACCAGAGTGCAGAGTGGCCCACACTTGCTACCCAGCCGGTGTGTTAAACGTGGTTTTCTTTAAACGAATTTCCCACTTTGAAAGCTTCATTGTCCTAAGAACAGAAATTATATCCACGTTTTTAGCCTATAATCCCTTATCTTCTGCTTTATAATCGAGTAATGTCTGAATTAAGAAAAAAGTAGAGGGGCTCCTGGGCGGCTCATTTGGCTGTCTGACTCTGGAGGTCAGCTCAGGTCGGGACCTCACGGTTAGAGAGATCGAGCCCCGTGTCAGATTCCGCGCTGTCAGTGTGGAGCCTGCTTGGGAGTCTCTCTCTCCCGTTCTCTCTCTGCCCCTTCCCTCTCCCCCTCTCAAAATAAATAACCTTTTAAAAAGAAAAAGAAGGGTCGCCAGGGTGACTCAGGCAGTTAAGCGTCCAACTTCAGCTCAGGTCATGATCTCACGGTTCCTGGGTTCGAGCCCCGCGTCGGACTCTGTGCTGACAGCTCGGAGCCTGGAGCTGCTTCGGACTCTGTGTCTCCCTCTCCCTCTGCCCTGCCCTGCTCATGCTCTGTCTCAAAAATAAATAAACAGTAAAAAAAAAATTAAAATGAGTACCCTGGGGTGGGGGGGGAGATACACACATACGTACCACGAGCACCGTGAGGAGGGCACTGGGTTAAGACCGATCCAGTACTGAAATATCCACACACAATAAGAAAAAAGGGCAAGCCTTGAACTTGACAATGAAAAAAGAGGAACTGGAAAACAATAGCGGTTGAATCTGTTGCTGCTCGGAAGGAACCAGGACACCTGTGGCACAACCAGGGTCACCGTCTGGAGACAAAGATCCCACCAGGGTCCAAAACAGAGGCAACGACATGCGAAGCTAATCAGACTTTGGGTCCCCAAACCCTGCTATAGCAACCACCCCTGACCTCCCAGGGCAAGAATATAGAACTGGTGGCTAAGCGATTGAATACAATACTGCTCCGATTTCACATACACACCTGAGCCGAAGAGACAGAGATGCCTCAGTGACACGGAAGAAAAGACTTCTGGCAAGGACACGAAGACCCAGCTGCCCGTCCCTGGGGCCGGAGAGTCGGCAGACCTGGCCCAGGGGAGGTGGGTGATGTGGTCATGAGTTTGTCCTGGACGGAGAGCGGAACTGAGACCCTGCAGAGCCCAGAACTCGGGAAGGACTATGAAAATGGGGCCAGACAACCCCGCCCCCCCAGGCCTGGGAGGCCAAGGAGGAGGCTGAGGAGGGGGGAGGGTCTCCTGCAAGAACCTCAAACCCATGTGGGTGTGGCCTCCAGAGTCACATCACTTGGGCAGCTCTGGAACCCTAGGTCTAGAAATTAGAGTCAAAAACAAGTCCAGAATTGTGAAAGGCTGGAGCCCCAGGAAAGCAAGGAAAAATGGCTCTCATGAGACACCTGAAGAGGAAAGAGAGGGGGAGAGAGGGGGAAGAGGGGGAGGGAGGCAGGGAAGGTGGCAGAAACCCTTCTAAATAAAAGGAGTCTACAATAAAAGGGAGAATCACAGGGTGCTTGGGTGGCTCAGTCGGGTCATGACCTCACAGTTTGTGGGTTCGAGCCCTGCATCGGGCTCTCTGCTATCTAGGTGGAGACCACTTCAAATCATCTGTCCCCCTCTCTCTCTGAACCTCACGTTCTCTCACTCAGAAATAAACAAATTAAAAAAAAACCTGAAAATTACAAATGATGCAAGGGAATTACCCACTACACCAGAAATAGCCAACTCAACAGGGAAATGACTATAAAACATCTACAAATATTAATTTGATATGGAAAAGACTACAAAACATGCATGTTTTTTAAAAATTTCTTTTTACATTTATTTTTGAGAGACAGAGCACAGGAGGGGAGGGGCAGAGAGAGAACGAGAAACGGAATCCGAAGCAGCTCCAGGCTCTGAGCTGTCAGCACAGAGCCCAACGTGGGGTTCGAACTCACAAACCGTGAGATCATGACCTGAGCCGAAGTCGGATCTCAACTGACAGAGCCACCCAGGCACCCAAAACATGCTTTAAAAGTAAGGCATTAAAGAAGGGAAAGAATATAATGAAAGAAAGGAACCCTGGAAAAATAGAAAGTTTTTTTTTTAAAGAACAAAAATAATTTTCTAGAATTGAAAACAGCAGATTAGATTTGGTGAAAGACAGGAATAATGAACCGGATGCCAGACCTACCTAAGCAGCCTGAATGCAGCACGCAAAGGAGGAAAGACTGGTCCAGTCGAGATGTGGCACGGATTCTTAAAGTAAGGACAAAATGCGGAAGAGAGAAGATTCAAATAGGTAATGAAGGAGACTATTCCAAAACCCCCAAGACACAGGAGTCCTTAGGTTTAAAAGGCGTGCTAACCCAGAGCAGGATAAATAAGTGCAAATCCACACCCAGACATGCTGTCACAAAATGTCAGGACAGCCATCAAACATGGCCAGAAAGCCCCAAGCCAGAGAAGCCAGATTAGCCCAGAAGAAGCAATTATTACACCAAGAGCTAACTACCTGACAGCAACACAAAATACCAGAAGACAATAAAACGTCTTCAAAGCGCTGGTGAAATTAGTGTCACCTCCAATTCTATGCCCAGCTAAACTAGCACACAAGGAAGAGGGGGAAAGAGACACTGTTCTGACAAAGTGTGTGGGTGTTTACCACTCAGAGACCCCTGCTGAATTAAGGACTAGAGGATTGTTCCAGAAGGGAGAAACTCACACGGAGAAGGAGAGAGTTAGCTGCAGAGGGGGCAGCTGTGAGGTAAGCCGCAGGTCAACACGCACGGTTACGAGGTCGACGCAAAGTTCCGTACGTTACGGAGACGACTTTCACTATGTAAGATGCTGTTTCTTCAAACTTGTGTTGCAGGCATGTGTGCGTCCGTGTGTGCTTCTAGGCCGCTGTCAAAAACACCAAGTCGGCCTCCTCTTAAGAACAATGGGGGCGCCTGGGCGGCTCAGTCGGTTAGCGTCGGACTTCGGCTCAGGTCATTACCTCCGGGTTCGTGAGCTCGAGCCCCCTGTCGGGCTCTGTGCTGACAGCTCAGAGCCTGGAGCTGCTTCAGGTTCTGTCTCCCTCTCTCTCTGCCCCGCCCCCCCACTCACGCTCCCTCTCCCTCTCTCTCAAAAATAAACAAAATTTAAAACAATTTTTTTTAAAAAGAACAATGTAAATCATGAAAACAAACAAGGCTCTCTCTTCACTTTGACAACCAGAAAGGAGACTCACAGGCAAACTGGTACCTCGTGTCTGAACAGCTGTGCAGGTCTTAGGACGTGTTCTTTCCGGGCTGTCCTTCTTCCTGGTGGACCGTCCTTTTTCCTGATGCTCTGTGTTTTACCTCTACGCGTAGCCAGTCCTCACCACTGAAGTAAGAATTAAACGCAGCTGTCTTTTACACCGCTCTCCGTAAGCACCAAAGCACTCCCACACTACCTGACCGTCTGGCTTCTTTTCATGATAAAAAGGAGGCAAGCCCTGAAACATGGCCCCGTTTCAGTAAATCTGCAAAATTCTTTGCAGAAGCGAAGTTCAGTACCACCGAGAACAGGGGAAGAGCTCATCAATCCCACTTTTAAACACAAAAATCCACCAAGAACATGACTGACAGCAATCAGCGCGGCGTTCCACCTGACCCCCCATTTGCATGAGGAGAGCCCTTCTCTGAAATCAGCTACCCTTGTGCGAAAGCGACTCTTCGTGAAAAATAATCAGCAAAAGATTGCTTATCCTTTGCTACACTCAGAAATTAGTTAAAAGTAACCAGCTCTTGGAAGAGGATAAACCACTTTATGCAAATACTTTTGCAAAGGCTCTTTATTAATGCAAATATTATGTTTGTCTCTTATTTGAACGCAAACAGCATCTGCTTTGCACAGGCAATGCCTCACTTTGTAGTTTGTGCTGAGAGGGGCTCAAGTGTGTCCCAGCTGCTTTTCAGAGTTTGAAACAGATTTCCAGAGAGCCCGAGTCACGAAAAGTTCACTGAAGAGAACAGAAAGCAAGTTAAGTGTGGTGGGGCTCCTGGGGAGCCTCCTTCCGTCTCAAGGCGAGAGAGAAAGAAATCCAAGAATGAATTCTGGAATTTACTGCGGGAGAGGTTTGACTTTGTGTGGGGGATTTTTCTTTTTTTAACATGTTTGAATAAGGAGAAAATTAGGATTGCTTTTTATAAATTCCTTTGCTAAGAAAATATATTCAGAAGAAGGGAAAACTGGGTGGCATCAGGCTTCCCTTTGAGCACCCAACCCAGAGCCAGGGCCGGCTCCTCTCAGAAGCTAACCCCCAGCCCCAGAAGCAGTCTCCCGTCGCAGATGGAAGTGGTGATCCAGAAGGGCTCCCTGCCAACAAAGACACCCTAAGATGGCTGGACTAATGCTTTTCTGACTCTGCCCGAAGATCGAGAGCTGCTAATAAGGCACAAAATCGTTGTTAATTTTTGTGTCCATGACCCTAAAACAAGGACTAGTCTCTCTCTACAACAGTAGAGACTGGATGGGTGGGATGGACGGATGCATGGGTGGATGGATGGATAAATCATGGACAAATGGGGAGACAGATAAGACAAGAACTGACCTCAGGTCCTTCAAATTTCAAATATATTCAACTTCCAAATCTCTACCCAACCAAGAGTACCTGGAAAGAGTTTGACCTTGAAACATGGAAAGTACTAACTTTACCATTCCATTTGTATGGAACGCAGACACATCACCAGTCAGACCCGGCCGACCAAGTGTCTTCGCAGAACGGACGCCGAAGATAGAACGGAGTACGTCAGGTCTCTCAAAGTAAATATCTACCCACACATAAATCTGCCATTCAATTTCCAAAATACCTATTTGGAGAAATTGTTCTGAGTAAATAACACACTAAACCTTCCAACACCCCTTTTAAGCGCTGACTTAGCCACTCGCTCGCTTCCAGCAGCCTGATTTTCCCGGACACACGGCTACTCCTCTTTTCCTCTAATTCTACAACGGGGATTTTGTTTCTGACCAAATGCCCTTGCAACATCAATATCTGACGGATAAACTTGACTTCTTCAGAGAACACAAGCGCAGGTAAGGAGGAACTAGGTCACCGGGCCTCCTCTCACGACAGAGAGCTCGACGAGGTCAAGTTGCACCGACAGGAGCATGGCCTCAAGTGCACATCGTGAGGCTCTGTTTCCAGGGTTTGGAAAAGAACAGGAGACGAAACCCAAAGAAAGCAAAGAAATAATGAAGAGCAAACATTAATAAAATAGAAGAGAAATAAATAGTTAGGATTAGTAAGACCAAAAGTTGGTTCTTTCAAAAGATTAATAAAATGGAAAGATCTCTTGTGAACAAGGATTTGAAAATGGATTCTGACGGTCACATCCGGCAAGGGGAATGGGGCTTCCATCCCGCGGTCAACTCCAGATGTGCTCCTGTACATCCCCTAACGCACCGGGCGGCACCTCGACACCCAGGAAGGACGCGGTGGCCCGAAATGTCAACAGTGACGAGGTAGAGGAACCCTGCTACAAGGTCCTGCAGGAACTAAAATGAGAAAACGGAGAATCTTGTAAGAATCTTTATGCAAATAGCTAACCTTGAACAACACAGGTTTGAACTGCCTGGGTGCACTGTAAATAGATTTTCTTCAATAAATGCAGAACAGTGCTGTAAATGTGTTTTCTCCTTAAGATATGTGTTAATCAACTAGTTGTGTTATTAGTAAGGCTTCTGATGGACAGTAAGCTATCGGTAGGTAAGTTTTGGGGAGTCAGAAGTTACATGTGACTTTCAACTGCCCAGGGTTGTTGTGGTATTCAAAGGTCAATGGTATTGATAAAATAGAAAAATCACTAAAAAAAAAAAAAATAATAAAAAAAAAAACTTACCAGAAGTGACATCAGAAGAAATAGAGGACCCAAATAGCCCACCAGCTTCTAAAGAAATATAGTCTGCATACTGCATATTTTGTTACAAGAAATATTTATATTTAAATATAAAGAATATATTCTTTATAAGAAATATTATATTTCTGTATAAGAAAAATGAGGGGCGCCTGGGTGGCTCAGTTGGTTAGGTGTCCAACTTCGGCTCAGGTCATGATCTCACAGTTCGTGAATTCAAGCCCCATGTCGGGCTCTGTGCTGACAACTGGGAGCCTGGAGCTGCTTCGGATTCTGTGTCTTCTTCTCTCTCTGCCCCTCCCCCACTCGCGCTCTGTCTCTCTCTCTCAAAAATAAACATGAAAAAAAATTTTTTTAAGGAAAAAAGAAAGAAACCTCCTACAAAGAAACCTCTAGACACAGATAACTTCACAGGAAAGTCTATTCAGACTCTCAATTAAGAGAGAATTCCAATCTTACACAAAATCATCAAGAATAGAAAGCGGAAGCACTGCTCAATTTTTTTTTGCAAGACGGCATTGCTGTGATACCAAACATTGACAAGAAAATCACAAGAAAGATAATTAAGTGTCAAACTTTAACACAAAAGCAGAAACCATAAAATATTAGCAAATGAAATCCAACAACATATAGAAAGAATATTCCATTTTAGTCAATATGATTTCAGTTGAGAAATGAAAGGTTTACTATTCAAAAAAAAAAATCAGCGTCATTAACCACATTAACAAAACAAGAAAATGTAGATCATCTCAACAGAGACAAAGGAAACATTTGACAAAATTCAATACAGCTTCCTAGGGGGAGCTGGGGGCTGGGGTGGGGGGCACTGGGAACAGAAAGCCGGCCATGGCTGTGGTCTGTAAGGCAAACGAACAGCAGGTGTCTTCGTCAATGCAGATGCAGTGAAAAGTGTCCCTCTGAGATCCAGAACCAGACAAGCAAGCCCTCTATTCAAGCTGCCCCGGTGCCCCCAGCTAACGCACTAAGTCAGGAAAAATAAATAAAGGAAAAAGCGAATTAAAAAAAACCTGTCATTGTTTGCAGTCAGCAAGTAGAAAATCCAGAAGAATCTCCAGACCATTACTAGAATTCAGCAAGGTCCATCAAAGGTCAATATTCAAAAATCTGTTGTATTGCTGAATACCAGGAACACATACAAAATAAAAATCACCAACAGACACCAATTATAACAGCATCAGAGGGGCGTCTGGGTGGCTCAGTCGGTTGTGTCCGACTTAGGCTCAGGTCATGATCTCCTCGTTCGTGGGTTCGAGCCCTGCGTCAGGTTCCGTGCTGACAGCTCAGAGCCTGGAGGCTGCTTCAGATTCTGTGTCTCCTTCTCTCTCTGACCCTCCCCAACTCGTGCTCTGTCTCTCTCTCTCTCTCTCTCAAAAATAAATAACTATAAAAAATTAAAAAAAAAAAAAGAATAACAGCATCAGAAAGTATCGAATGGCTGGGAATAAATCTGACAGAAGAGGTGGAAGCTTCTATGCGTAAAACACGAAATGCGACGGAGGAAGTAAAAGACCCCAAGGATGGGGTGAGGGGACCCCCACCTCCTCCTCCTGTCCTCCCCTCTTCGAGCTCATTTAGACGCTTACACAGTGATCGTCTTAAACCAGCACCTCGGGGCCTTTGGCCACGACCCACGGCGCACACATTTCCATGGAGACCCGGTGCGTTCACAGCTATCGCTGGGCCCAATCCCGCCAGACGGTAACTCAGCCTCGTTAGGGTGCAATTTGAGATTTTCTGTTCTCCTTGGTTTTAAGGCTGTCGTGACCCCACTCTATGCAAGACATGGACTCCGGAGCCGGACACGGAATCCAACCCCGGCTCTCCTACCGGGCGGCTGGCCCCGCAGCCACGTTTCTTGACCTCTAAGTGCCCCGACCTCTTCACGATACACAGGGGAGGACAAACCGGGATCTCACAGCTTTGCTGGGAGGCTTAATCCAGGCATCACAGACGAAGCATCTGGAACAGGGCCTAGTTAGTATCAGATCAACAGACTGAACTTCCATCGTCTCTCAACAGCGTACAGAGCACGGCGCCAGCCCCTGCCCGCAGGTCTCTTCTCCCACGGTCCCAACACGGGGCCAGACACGCTTCTGGATAACGCATCACAGAGCAGGTGCTCCGGGGGTCAAAAGCCTTCAGTGTCCCCCTAGCACCTGAAGGACCTGGGCTGAAGTCCTCAGTGGACGGAAGAGGTACCCCGGCCACCCGGCCAGAGTGCCACGGCCGCCCTGCCCACGGTGGCCTCGCGGCAGGCCTCCCGCTGACGGGCCTCAGCCGCGGGCGGAGCCCTGCCTCACCTGCCCCGGGAAGGCAGGAAGGCAGCTTCCACGGCGCTGTGTGAATGGGTCTGTCCCTCCCGGGTTGGGGACCCTCACCCTGAGCCTGGGGGGCAGGGGCCACCTTTCCTGGGAACGGAGCACACCTTCCCGAGTGTCAGGGTCAACACCACGTGCTCACATCGACAGCTTGTTCTCTATTCCTGCACATGTGTCTTGCGGGGGGGAGGCAAGGACAAGTGCCATGTCATTTAGCAAAAAGTGCACCTGGGACAGCCACCCATGTGCTCACACCCGCCGCCTCCCTGGCTGGCCGCATAGACGCGGACAGTCCACACCCGTCGCCTCCCTGGCTGGCCGCATAGACGCGGACGGTCCACACCCGCCGCCTCACTGGCTGGCCACATAGACGCGGACAGTCCATACCCGCCGCCTCCCTGGCTGGCCGCATAGACGCGGATGATCCACCGCACCTCTCCACGGAAAATCAGTTCCACGGGGGAGCCGTCTGGCTGCTTTCTCCACCCGAGGCTTGTAAGAGAATGAGGCCAAGTGGGCACATCTCTCCTGCCTTCGAGAGCACAGGAGGCCCTGGAGAGGCTGAGAAGGCTGGGACAGCAGCGGCCGCGCCCTGGCCAGAGGGGGTCGGAGTGTGTGGTGGCCACTCTCAAGGGGACGACTGCCTCCACGCCAGCTGGAACCAGAATGTTCCCCCTCGGCCCCGATGAGAGCAACAGGCTCCCCCCAACCCAGCAGCGTGTGTTGGGACCTGTGACAGCCGAGGACTCCAAGAGAGTGTATGTGCAGCGGGGCCCGAATTTGGGTCATCTGGGTGCCACCAGAGCACTGTGGGGACAGTCCCCTCGTGAGGTCCCACCCCCGAGTGGATGGCGCCTTCCCCTTGAAGGTTTCCAGGTCTGCAGGTGCCCTAGAAAGGCAAAGCCCCTCTGCAGGGTGGAGCCGCCGTGAGGCACAGGGACACGGGCTGATGGCCGGTCTCTCTGCAGGGCTGGCACGGAACGGCCGGGACGGGAACGCTGCCCAGCCGCACGGCCAGGGCAGCCGTTTCCTGCTCTGGGGTCTCCTTGGGGGAATCCTAAATTTCCATGATGCGAACAGAATTTCAGCGGGATGACAGAAGCTTCGGCTTAATACTGGAGGCCACAATCACACACTTCGGAGACAGTGCAGCAATTTGGTTCTCCTTGGAATTGCAAACGGAAAGGTTGTGTTTTCCTGGCGATTTTAAAACTAATAGAGGAAGAGGAGAGAGAGGAGCTTTGGTGACAGAGATTAAAATCTAATTAGAAACAGATTAGGATCCCTTCTGATAGCCCTTCTCGATGGGTGACCAAATCGGAGATGAGCTGACGGCATCATCAGGAAGCCCCTCTGGGGCCCGCGGGGGGAGCTCTGAGAGGTACGGCTCATCCCCGACGCGCTATGCCAGCCTCGCCACCCTCGGCCTCACCCTGTCCACAGCCGGGCAGGGCTCTGAAGCCTGGCGCGCCGAGGAGACCGGGCAGCTGCGCCAGGAACCCGCCAGCATCCCTTTGACGGGCCGGTGCCCCAGGGAGCAGGACAAGTGTCAGGCTATGGAGCGGACTCTCCCACTGGAAGGTCGGTGCCCCTGAGATGATCTGGAAGCTTCTGTGGTCCACGAAAAGCCCCCAGGAGCAGCCAAAACGTGAGCGGGGTTCGCTGTGTGCCTGAACACATTTGGCTGAAGGACTGAGGACTCGCCCTCCAAACAGATCCTGCTCCATAGCAGACGCTTCCTCAGAGTCTGTGTACCGTCTGGGCGCCAGCCTCTGCGCCCGGGCATTGGCGTTGTTCCCATGATGCAGGGGCCACGGAACAGCGGCCCTGATGCCCGCTCGCTAGGACACCCAGCTCACCGCTGACCCGAGGGGCAGGGCCGCCGCGCAGGGGAGGTTAGAGGCCACGGCTCTTGGCACTGACACCAGACAAATACTGCTGGGCCCATGGCCACAGAGAACAGTGGAGCCGGCGAGGTGGGCAGTGGAAGGGAGGCCTCAAGAATGTTCTAGAAGGGCACCGGAGAGGAGTCTAAATAGGGCTGGGGTGGCTGGGAGGGCCTCAGCAGGCACCAACCACATCTGAGAGATTCTCGAGGGACCGAAGGGCAGAGAAGAAGGTTCCACCATCCGTGCCGCTGTGGCGGGGGTGGGGGACAGCCCCTCCTAGCCAGTGACCCCGAGGAGCGCAGGACTAACGAAGACTGTAAGAGAACACGGTCCTGGGGAGGAGGGCAGCTCCGCGGGGAGGTTCCGGAGGCCCGACTCGGCCTGACCCAAGGTCGTCTCTGCACCCCCCCATTTCCAAAGCCCGTGCCCCCGCGGGCACCCCTACACGCGCGCTGCAGTCCAGGGGAGGAAGGCGGGGAGCGTCACTGGAAGTTAAATCAGGCTCCGGTTTGCAGACTGCAGACCGGCAGCTCCAAAGGCGGTTCGCGTGTCTGAGCGCCGCGGAGCGTGGGGGCCAGGCAGCGGGCTTTGTCGGGCTGGTCTCTAAATGTCCGTTAGGAATGTGCTAGGGGCGCCTGGGCTCAGGCGGTTGGGCGTCCGGCTTCGGCTCAGGTCATGATCTCACGGTTCGTGTGTTCGAGCCCCGCGTCGGGCTCTGTGCTGACAGCTCGGAGCCTGGAGCCTGCTTCCGATTCCATGCCTCCTCCCTCTCTCTCTCTGCCCCTCCCCCATTCACGTTCTGTTTCTCTCTGTCTCAATAATAAATAAACATAAAAAAATTTTTAAAAAAAGAAAAAGAACGTGCTAAGGCAGGACTCCCGTGAAGGTCGCCCAGCAGACGCGGCGGTTTATCTCAGAAGGAGGAACGTGGTACCGACGGGGTGGACAACAGCGTGTGAGGAAGCGAGAGGAACGGCCCGTGGACCAGTGTCCTAATCCTGGGTGGCCAACAGGGACGGGGTCAGTACTGCCTTCACACACCTGCCCACCTGCAGGCGCGGGACAGAGCGGGGCAGGGCTCTGCTGGCAGCACAGGTCCCACATTCTCAGCGGGACCCAAAGCCGTCCATAAGCACGTCCGGCCCTGCCCGCTGCCCAGAGGAGAGGGCGCACAGGCTCCAGGCCCAGCGGGGTGTCTCTCCTGGAAGGCGGCACCTTGCTGTCGGGGGTGTCAATGCCCATGAGGGGGCCCTGGGGCAATCCCTCCCCTTTCCCTACTTCCTATATAAAGTGACGCTGATAAGGACACCCCCACGCTGACTGGAGCACGGCATCTTGTGTCTTTTGTCCACAGGCTGGAAGCCGCATCAGAACATTCCAGAACTTTCCAGGATCAGAGAAGCTGTCTGTGAGACTCCCCCCTCCCACCACAGCAGGCCAGAGGCGGCTCAGGCAGGGGCTGGGGGCCTGGCAGCAGGGAGTGAGCCCGGGCCCACCCACGCCCTTGGGCCACTGTGAGCTCACCCCCCAGCCTGCTGTCACCCGAGCCAGCCCACAGCCGCCTGAGCCCAGGGTCACGCGCACCTGTCAGAAAAATCACAGTTCCTAACAATGTCCCAAAGCCATGGCGTGCTTCCTTTCCAGACCCGTGAGTTCTCGGCAAATACAGCAACAGCCTTTCTCAGCAGGAAACCAGGGGTGTGGAGTCAAGAGAAAAAAATCCTTCCTCCCAAGAAGCCAACGGCTCACACGCCTAGAGACACACAAAACCCCACCGTCTGCCGCAGAGCTGAGCTGCCTGGCCCTCCCTGGGCACCGCCGGGCGCGGCGCGGAGGGCAGCCCCAGGTGGGCGAGTGACCGCAGACGGGCAGCCCCTCTGTACCGACTTGGACAAGCTGTCCGGCTCTCGCTGGCACCCAGGTTCCCCCGTGTTGGAGCCAAGGCCTCACGCAAAAGCGGATAAGCTGAAATGCACCTGCCAGGGTCACAGCCTGGCCACCGCCCGGGGTCCCACACCAAAGACGTCCCGAACCGCTCACCGCTCAGGACAGGGGGAGGCGGCACAAGTCCACAGCCGACCCCGGAAGGGCTCCGCACGCTACGGCAGCCAGAGAGAGGTGCACACTCAAGAGACCAGCCCCAGGCCGGAAATGTCAAACCACAGCCGCACGGCGCTTCCTCGGGAGGAGCTCCAGGGGGTGTGAGCTGCCCAGCCGACCACAGGGGCTCTCACACAAAAGGGCCTGCGCACCAGCAGCCGCCCACCTCCAAGTGTTCACTGCGCAGCGTCTGGGAGTGCCCCTCCCGGGGGCGGGGGGGGCTGGAGGGGTGCGGGGCCTGCTCCGGGACACAGGCCCCTTGCATCGCCCTCCCCGGCCTCCCTCCACCAAGAACCAGGGACGGCTCGAGGTCAGTTAGCTCCATCTCGAACACAGAGTCGATTTTTACTGTTACTCTGGAATTTTAGACACTGATCCCTCGTGCCACCAACACGCAGTCTTTGAAGTGCCATCTAAGAACGAAGGTGTTTTCCTGAACAGAAAGACGTTTTTCGAACCACTGCACGCCAAACAGTAAGCTATACTTGAATTCTATGCACCACCCAGAATTTTCTCTGATTCTTGTCTGAATTAAATCAAAGGCTTATCAAAAGGATCAGGAAATAATCCATCTGATTGTTATTTTTTTATCTGCCTGGTTCTTCACTCATTCCCTCTTTTGAGATCGTTTCCTCACAAGGAGCAAAAGAGTGTGGGAAGAAGGCAAACACGTTCTCAGCGGCCCCGGGACCCCACGGCAGGCCCGAGCCTCTCGGGGACGGATAGGGACCGTCCTGGAGAGAGCAGCCAGCCCCGCAGCGCGACAAGAGCAAGCGGGCCAGGAGGTCACGGAGAATGGAAGGGGCTTTGGAAGTGCTCGGGGGAACGTGTGATTCTGAACGATGCTGAGTAAGTCAGCCGCGTCTCGCGAATAAACGCAGCCACCACGAATGTAAGCTCACTGCTCCTCCCGACCTCTGCGTTACCCCACGGAGAAATCGAAGCGCTCCACACGTGCGGACTTTTGTCGTGCGCTTCCCCAACCACACTTCGTCTCAGAACGCCCTGGAAATCCAGGGCCCACCCGCCCAGGAAGAAGCCTGGAGGCCCGGGGAGGCAGGGGTGGTGACGGGGGGCCAGCAGACGTCTCCTGTCACTCCTGCTGTCTCATTCCCCGGCTACCAAGACAGGACCAAGGAGCAGGAGGAATGAGGGCCCGAGAGGAAACGAGCATCGGCACTTGTGCAGAGGCTGTGCACGGGGCCCACAGGCTTGGGACCAAGGGACCAGCTGGGGCCACGGCAGGACCTAGGCAGGCCCCCAACGCGATCAGACACCTAAGGGCACCCCATCCATCCTGAGCCCCCCCAAACAAAACCGGTGTGGAGACAGCTGGGCAGAAGGACAGAACTCAGCTGCTTGTAAGCACTGACAAGGAAGGTCAAGTTCGACTGTGGCTCAGCGTTAAGTAACTTTATTCTAAGCCGCCGCTTATGGGAAACTCAATCCGAGAACACTCCTAGCGCGTGTATCAACACGTGATTTACTGACAGCCGGAAGTCACCCCGGCAGCCTCACAGTGTGCATACGCAAACAAGCCCGTAGCGGCGCTGACGTGCGCACACGTGCGTGCACGCGTGTAACACACACGGCCCAGGGTCTGCGTGCCCGAGCAGGGGTCTGAGCCCCGCAAGGTCAGTACCGGAAAGCATCGAGCGGGTCCTTCCTTCAGCTCAGCTTCCTCGACGGATTCTTCAGGACGACGCCCCCGCCCCCGCCCGCCCAGGAGGGAGTTCTGCTGCACGCGCCACCAGCCCCGCGGCCCTGATCCCCGTTCGCGGAAGCCCCCCAGCTCACCACGTGCGGGGGAAATTTATGCAGAAAGCTGACTCGAACAACCTGAACATACAGACACCACCATCACACGAGGACGCTCCAGACGAGAAAGGTCACGGGGTCCACGCGCAGTGGGGGGGGTCCACGCACAGTGGTGCAATTCCAAGGCCCGCGATGGTGGGTGTGGCCCCCGCGTCCCCTCCCGCGTCTCGGACCGCTCGTCAGGGCTCGCCAAGGCTTCCCAGGCACCCGCTCCTCAAGCGAGCACAGTGGTCATGCCTGCTCTGTCCCCGACTGACGTCCTGGCGCAAAAACGCACACAGGCAACAGCTCCGTGCAGGTGGCCCTGGGGGTCACAGAGCCACGGCACCTTTCTGGAGCCCGGACACGCCCAGGGTGCCGACGAGGAACCCGGCCCCGGCGACCGTGGGGACATGTTGCCGCCTGGCCCGCGTGGGCGTGTGTGAAAATTGACAGTGATGAAATCAGAATGCACTGCGGCCGGCGGCATCACAACAGAGACAGGGAAACTCTCAGCCAGGGGGCGGGACACGCCGGCGGCCTCGGGGGCACTGCCCAGCTCTCCCCTCACATGTCCCACTGGATGGGGCAGAGCGCGGCTGACAAGGACCAGGAAAGGCTGCAGTGAGAGCTAACCGCAAAGGTGAGGAGGGGGAGGAGACGTCGAAAGTGAGCATCGAGAGGAAGGGCTCACTGTTGGGGGCTAACTGCACGTCTGTACCCGAATTATGGGTCTGAGGACGCATTTTCGTCTCCTAGGGACTGACCCACTGTCCCTTGACCCTAACAAGTAAGTTCCACTTTCACTCAACGACTTTAGAATGTATTATGCAAGCAAAGAGGAGACTCTCTGTGTGATTTTATACCGCTGAACAAGTCGCGGAATGAAACGCAGTCAGACAGGCGGCCGGCGGACCGGGGGTGGGCACAGGGAGGCTCGGGGCTCTTGGTTCAGACCAGCACTCACTCGGACCCTGGAGAAACCAAGCAGGTGCAGCCCGGACCCTGGCGCGGACTCTGGGCAAGGACAAGCACGACAACCCTTCCTCGCTGATGGTGAGCGTTCGGGTCCATCCTAAGCACGCCCGCACCGGTTACACAGCTCGCAAAACACCTGCAAAGCAAGGACTGAGTTCATTTGGCAAAGCCATAAAACTCTCCACTCCCTCCTGTACCCGAGGGAAGTGACATCTCCAAATCAAACCCAATGAAAAGGTTGGCGTGCGGTATGTTCCGGTTTCAAACGGCCAGAAAAGCAGCAGCCTACTCTGAAGTCACCCCGAGTCCACACACCGAACCCCAAGGGCCAAACGTCGTCACTCTCCCAACTGGACTGAACCCACAGGTCACGCAGCACCCCTCCTTCAGGGTGACCGTTCACGGTGACGACGGTGCCCTCCAGGGAGCCCCCCACCCATGGACGGGGAATCCTCCGGGCTCCCACTCAACAAATGGAAGCCTGGTGGCCATGCCCGGTGACAGCAGGGGCCGGGGGGCTGGAGTGCACCCCCACAGGCAGGCTGCGGGGCCCCTCCACACAGTTCTGATGGCTCTGTGCTCCGCAGTCAACCTCCCGACCCAGGGAGACGTCCTTCTGTACGTTACCCGGAGCCTGCGGAGCGCTCCGGGACTTCTGTTCCGTGTGGGGGGGACATCTCTACCACTGGGATATTCAGTAAGACCAGGCTCAATGAAAATTCGCAACATGATGCCAAATTCCAACAAAGCGCACACAATAAAGATGAAAAACCGTGGTTAAAAAATCAACAAAGAAACTCAGTTCTCTCTGTGAAGCCTTCAATTTGCTTGGCCATTTTCCCACGGACATTCAATTAAAAACAACTGTGGGAAAAGCGAATTACGGTTAGAGCACCGCAGAACCTAGCCAGGCAAGGACGTGACGGCCCGAGAGAAGCCTCTAAGCGCTCATACGCGACGCAAGCAGAGAGCCAGGAGCCCGCGGAGGACCACATCGCCATCCCCAGCCCGATCTGACTTCAGTAAGGATCTGACATCCACATCCTTGCGACGAAAGACAAAATCAGATGGGCTTCATCAAAATGAAAACCGTTTGTGCTTCAGAGGACACCGTCCAGAAAATGAAAAAGCAAACCGTGGAGCGTTTGCAAATCGTGTATCTGATAGAGGAGTCGTATCTAGAACATACAAAGAACTCTTACAACACAACGGTCAAAAGGCAAATAACCCAATTAAATAATTGCACAAAGGATCTGAATATTTCTCCAAAGAGGATGTACAAGTGGCCACGAAGCCCATGGAAAGATGCTCGACATCATTAGTCATGAGGGAAACTCAAATGAAAATGGTAGTGAGAGGCCCCCTCACCAGCACGCGGACAGCTAGAGCCAACGACAGACAGTAACAAGTGCTGACAAGGACACGGAGGAATCAGAAGCCCCAGCGCTGCTGGCAGGAATGCCCAATGGCACGGCTGCTTTGGGGAACCAGTGGGGTGGTTTTGCCAGCAGTTAAACATCAAGTTGACACACGATCCAGCAATTCCAGGCACATACCCACGACAAGCGAAAACACGTATTTCCAAAATAAACGAGGACTGTCCAGAGAACACAGTCCTAAGAGCAAAAAGTAGAAACAGACCTCCTCCGACAGACGAGCCAGTTAGCGAAACGAGGTCCATCCACACAACGAAATGTTCCTGGGCAATAAAAGGAGTGAGTCCGGAGTCCCGCTGCTGCATGGATGAGCCCACAGCACAGGCTCCCGGGGAGAAGCCACGTCCAGAATGATCCCATCCTGCATCACTCCATCGTGATGAAAGGCCCAGGACAAATCTGGAGAGGCAGATCCGTGCTGCCCGGGGCTGGGGAGGGTGGGCCGGGTGGGAGTGCCCGCTACGGGGCAGCGCGGATCTAAAGTTGGGTGAGGCGCTGGCCATTCGGCCCATGAGCACACCACCATGACCGCCACCACCGCCACTGCCGCCAACAGACGGGGCACCTGAGACGGGAGGGTCGCAGGGCAGCGAGCTCGGCTCCGTGACACCGTTAGCAGACGTGAGCCCACAAATAAATGTCTCCATCTCCTGTCCTTTCTCTTCCCACCCAGGAGCCCCCGCCTTCTGACACAGAGGCCTGGAGCACCGCCTGCCACTCGGGTCCTCGGTGGCCCCGGTGAGGGGACCTGCCCTGCCTGGTGCTTCGACGGAGAAGGCTGAGCGCAGAGCTCCGGGCACAGGCTCAGGCCCCCCCGCAGACTTCTGATGGTGCCCCTCGTCCAGGACCCCCCTGCAGCCTCAGAGCACACAGTGGCCCACCCAGTGGAAGCCAGGTGCCCCGGAGGTTTCTGGTCCTCTCGGGGTCCCCAGGGACAGCCCACCCACCCCTCCTGCCAAGCTGCCTATTCGGGCATGGTTCCCACCCTCCCGCTGCGCCCCTGCACGAGGCGCCTGGATCTCCTGGCCCAGCAAGGCGCCAGGCCCGGGACGCCCCGAGGCTCGCCCGGCGGGAGTGTAAACTTCGCGCGAGCTCTCCTCCATCATCCCTTCTCTGAGCCTAAAGCATGACCGGGGCAATGACTTTCAGACTCGGACAGGGGCTGCCACGCCGGCCCACTGCTCGTGGGGAGAGCACATGAGCCAAGCAGTGCCCCAGAAGGAAAGGCTGGCTTCCGAGGAGACTCAGAAAGATTGCTGTCTGTCAAGTCCCGACGGAAGCCGGGGGAGAAACACCATCTGGTTGCGAGCACCAGCACGCCGACCCTCTGCTCCTGGGCAGAAGGGAGCCCCGTGCTGGCACCCGCACCCGCTGGCAGGAAGGGGCCAGAGGGACAGAGTGGCCGGTGGGACGGACACAGCGGGCCCGTCCTGGTGCCGGGCCGGCTCACCGTCAACAGCCGCGCTGCAACTCAGCGGAGCCGGTGAGGACGGAGCAACGGGAAGCCTGTCTTCTCAAAACACAGCACCCGGGACCACGGGGGCCCCACACGACAGGGGCCACGAGGGCCGTAGGGCAGGTCCCGAAGAGCAGTGCTCACGGCCACCGTGGCCCCCAGCACTGCGGCGCCGCCCTCGCCCCTCACACCCCTGCACCTGAACTTGGGTGGGGGGTGCACCCCGGATTCTGGGACAGGCCCTGAAGCTGGTGGCGCGCACTGCTGCACCCTCTCGTCCTGAGCCGCAGCTGCCTTCCTGAAACGGCTTCCTCCCCGCCTGCTGCCCTGAACAGGGGCCCCCACAAGTGGCCAGCACCTTCAGAGGACAGAACCTTATGAAGGGAAGGCATGCCACCCGAGGATGTCCTCGTCCCCAGAATCTGAAAACAGGTGGCCCTGGATGGCTAACGGGACGTGGCAGATGTGACGAAGTCCAGGATCTTGGGGTAAAGGGCTAACTGTGGTCTGACGAGCCTGGGATTTCTTGTCACAGCAGAGCAAGGCAGCTATCGAGATGACAAGGGTCCAGTCAACCAACTCAAGGGCCGAGCTAACGGGCCCCCTCTGGCCAAAGATGGGGCACGTTGAACGTCAGTAAGGGCAGTAACGACCGAGGATGAAAATACAGGAAATACCCCTAAATGCATGCGCAGTTCCACTCGGAATAAGCTGGTGGAACTCACCAGTCACCTTTAGATGACGTAAGGATGTGAGCTCGTCATGCTGGAAACGGGGAAATGAAGGAGCCTCTCCCATCTGAACCCCTCTCCACTCGTCTTCTGCCTGGCGCCCTGGGTGGGGACGAGGCGCCCGGGTCCCCCTGCGGCCCCCGGGAGGGACCGGCGAAGCTGGCCAGTGACCATCAAGATGACCAACTGCCCAGTGGGGAGCGGAAAGCCCCATGCCGCCGACAGCAGCCGGACCCGCCCTAAATCTGGCAGAGCCTCGGGACCCCCACGCACCCCCAGGAGCGGAGCCAGAGGAGGCACTCCCACAGCGGCACGGGGGACGGGCAGGATCAACAGGATAAGCAGACAGTTTGCCCGAGGAATCACCTGCCCGGCACAGCGGGCGGGAGAGGCCTCCGCGTGCGCCTCGTCTAACACCTGTCTGCCCAACGACCTGGGAAAACCACGCATCTGGGCACCACAGGGTCTGAGGCCATGCCTGGTGCCCGCACAGAAGAGTCTGCTGCACCAGAGGGGGGACGGGCATGTCCCCCAACCCTTCAGAGCCCGACGACTGCAGGGATCGTCTCCGGGCAGCATTGAGGGACCCGGGGCACGGGCAGGGCAGGCCTGTCCCTGGTGGGCCGTCGCGGAAGCCGGGGAAGGCCGTCTGGCATTCGTGGCTCTCCTCTGCCTTTATCGATGTTCGAGATTTTACAGAGTGAAGAACACAGACCCCCCCCCCCCCCCCGCCGACGAAAGGGCCGGATTTGGATCAGGGACTCCTCTGTTGCTGCAAACAGGACCCCGGGCTCAAGGTCACAGAAGGTCACGCTCTCCAAGCCGATTCACAGAGAAACTTCAGGAAACAGAGCGGCTCAGGTCGCTCGAAGTCCCTGAGGCAGGCCTACGTGCACGCGGCTGGCTGCCAAAAGGGGGAAACCAGATAAACCCCGCGTGCCCCGGAGTCCCACCTGACTTCCAGGGCAAGGGACGGGGCTCCCGGAGACACGGGGACAGGGCTGCGGTTCTCCCAAAATGCTATTCGAGCTGCGGTGAGCCGGGTAACTAGATCAGCTACGGTCTCAACTACAACGGTAATAAACGTGAGCCTGACGGTGAAACTGGCAACGTCCTTTGCCTGCTTCACACCAAACTGCACCAGCCGTGCCAGGGCGCTGGGGGCGCCGTGGGAGCCGCGGCCACAGGCAGAGCTGTCTCCTTAACTGCACCGATGTGACCCTCGACCCAGCGCTGCTCCGTCCTATAGCTCCCGGTCAACCCCCCTGCGGCCCGTGTCACCTCCCGGAGGCACCCCGCCCACTCTGGAACAATCCACAATCCTCCCACAGAGCAGGGAGCAGCGGGGGTGGGGCACAGCCACATCCCTTTTCAATTAAGCCCTTCTTACAAGGACTCTTTTCAAAGAGCCATGTCCTAAAATGATGTTGTGACAGGGAAGAAAAGACCAGCGGCCTTGCCTAAACAGTAAACATTCCCACAACGGTAAATACGTCCCGAGGGCCGCGGGCTTGCACGTGGGAAACCAGCGAAGAGCAGAAAGAGCCGTAATCACGCTGTGCCCATCTCCCGCGTGGCTCTCAGCCGTGCCAGGCGGGGAAGGGGGGGCCAGGCCGGAAGCCCGGACCACCGGGACAAGCGCGGGCTGGCCTTCTGAGGCTGTCCCTGGCCCGCGTTCCCCGCGCTGGACGCCAAGCTGCCGGCAAAGCCTCGCTCGCTGCTGCTTTCTTCACATGTGGTTTGATTGACGCAAAGCAAGGGGCAAGCAGATGATTCATAATCGTCCGGGCACAGGGCTCACCCAGAAATGGCAGGAGCTCAAGACTGCTGAGTCACCAGGAACCATCCCCGCGCTCCAGGAGGCCCTGCCGGTTTGAACTTTCACATCGGCGCGGACATAGGAGCTCCTAAAGTGTGACGATGGCGGCAGCGTCCCCGTGCGAAGAGCCACCCACACTCTGCCCTGCACCAGACGGCGGGGCAGGGCACACAGGAGGAGCAAGGCGTGAGGCGGTGGCAGCCCCGGGGCCCGTGGGGCCGGTGCCACGCACACGGAAGATGGAGAGGAGATGGGCTGGAAATGCAGGGTCCCTGCCCTCCAGGAGCCCAAGGAGGGGAGAGGTGCCCAGCAGCACCAAGTGCTGCCCCCGGAGGCAGAGGGAGGGGCAAGGCAGATGAAGCTCCATCAGCACCACCAGCCTGGCAGGAAAGGGTCCCCGGGAAGGCCAGGCCTCGAAGGAGGAGCAGGCGTGGACCAGGTGGCGGGTGGGTCACCCCGTCCGGGAAGGCGGAACACACGTGCGAGGCAGGGCCAGCTCAGAGCGCGTGCGATGCAGGGCGGGGGGCCCCGCGGGGGACAGGAGCAGTCCATGGGGCTGGGGGGCCGCGCGCAGGCACCCGGGGCCCTGGACGCGCTCCTCCAAGGGTGGGGAAGGCCACAGAGGGTCTGACGGAGCCTACCTGACTCGGACACCGGGAAGATCGGGCTGGCGACAAGAACGCCAGGGACGCAGACTGACCCGCAGCACCAAGGGGCCCGAGGAGGAGGAGACGGTGTAAAACTGCCAATCAGAGAGCGCATTGAATCGGGCAGACAGACGATGGCGGGGCTCACTCTCTACGCTGCCTCCAGCCCCCTCTCCCCCTTCTCCCCGGACCAGGGCTGTCAGATCGTGGCCCTCGGGGCAGCTGGCGGCACAGGAATGGTGGCCCCAGAGTTCTGTCCGATCTGCGCCACCATCATAGAAGCCCTGATGGACCCCCAACAGGTGGGAGACGTGGCCACATGGCCGCGGGGGACCCTCCCTGGAACCGATTCATGAGCGATGGAGAGATGAGGCCTCCCAGCTGGAGGAGGACACGGCCCTGCACGCGGACCGGCCGCACGCGTGAGCCCAGAAACAGGGAGGACGGAGGGCAGCTGGAGCCTGACCACAGTCAGCAGTGGTGACGCCATCACCCAGTGGCCAGGCCGAGGGGCGTCTTCACCGTGCCTTCTTCTACCGACCCACCAGACCCTGACCCCGGCCACACACCGCAACGCACTTAAGCAGGCCCCTCTGGTGCCCGGGGCACACCGTTCAGGGATCGGCTCCACAGCGGCCCCCGCCCCCCTGCCAGCCCCAGCCCCTTGCAAACAAGCCTGACCCTGGGACCCCGCCAGCTCTGCGGTGATTCTCTGCGATCCTCAACTGCTCGGGGGTCATGAGAGCAGACGCGGGGTCCACCAGTCCTCGGTGCCCCCCTACCCCGGCCAGACGCAGCAGGAGCTGCACGTTTGCTGAAAGAGGAGTAAGAGGAAAAACCACGTACATCTTCATCCCCGTGGGGGGTGAGGGGCCGGGATGGAAGGTGGGCAGAGCCAGGTGGACACGTGAGGCCACACCTCCCAGGGCACGGCAGGCTGGGCAGAGCCCAGGTCTCTGCAAAGTGATGCCACCACGCAGCCGGGACCCACCGCTGATGGCACAGCCAACGCAGGTCTCCTCGGGCCCGACCCCACGGCAGCCACGCCGGAGCCCCTGAGGGAGGCTCGAGCAACTCCAGAGCCGCGTGGGCACGTGGCCGGCCCACCTCCAGGGCCCGGCCTGGTGGCATCTGCACGGAAAGGCCTTCCCACTGCCCCGGCCGGCGCCCAGCTGCTCCGACAGACAGCACGCTGTCTCCCACACCACTTCCACCCTGGGCCGCCGGTTCCCGGGAGCCGCTAGCACTCGGGTTCTCGGGTCTGGAGGAAATGAAATACATGAGTGAGAGGACTCTTCTCCCAAGGGACTGACCTCCCACAGAGCGCCCAGCGGCCAAGGTCATGGGTTTCTGAGAAATAAGCATGCGTTCATCACTGGCTCAGACCATTGAAGTCTTCAGGGCCTCCAGGAGAGAGCCGAACGAGAGAGACAGAGAGAGAGAGAGAGAGAGAGAGAGAGAGAGAGAGAGAGGGGATCAGCATCAGCATCGTCAAGCTGGGGGGGGGGGGGCGTGTGTGGTCAGTTAACTCCGAGAGCCCTCCGCTGGGGGTCTTCCCAGAAGAGGTACCTCGGCCACCAGCATTTTCTGCGAGGCCACAGGAAGTATTTGCACCAGTTTTAAAAATAACTGACAATCTAATTTACAAAGAAAAAGAAAATCGTTTAAGTATGGAGACATCATTCACTGTGTATCAAAGTAACTTGCCAAAAGTTTTGGTTTGCTTTAAGTTACCTTCTAGGAAGGTTCTAGAGCCTCCCGCAAAACTCACTTCCCTGCCCGTAAACACGCAGCACGCCTGCCCTTGGAACGGTGGAGACCAAGAGCCGGGCGAAAGCAGAGGAAAAGGGCCGAGCAGGTGTGGCCATGGGTCCCCAGACTGGGGACGGAGGCAGGTGACCTCACCACAGCGCAGCCCACATGCACGCACGCCCTTCTGCGGGTCTCAGAGCGCGGCCTTGGAGCACCTTCACCTCAAATCCAGTAACAGCTTTTACTTGCAAAAAGCAAAGCCGTGACTGGCAGTCCCTCTGCGAGGCTGGCCTCTGGGACAGCAGGCCTGAGCTCTGGGCCCGCAGGCGCCGAAAACCAGGACCGAATACGTGAACTACTCAAAGAATCAGTGTGCAGACCGTCTCCCTGGCCAGACTACAGCTTATACTCACTCCTCTAAGCCTTGTAACACATGTGTGGGGTGGGTATGTACCCATCTTACAGATGAGAAAGACCAAGGCTCCAGGAAACGAAGAGACGTCCCAGCTTCCAAGCAGCAAAGCCAGCGCTCTGACCCGGTCTTGCAGACCCCGGCCAGCCTTCCCTGCCCTGGCAGGAACCAGAGTCCTCTCTCCAAGATCCAGCGCAGAGAGACAGGCCTGCCTGGAAGAACGCGGCGTGGCACGGGCGACTGGAGGCGTGAGCTTGAAAAGAAGCGAACAGCAGCAGCAAAGCAGAAAACCTCCAGCGAACACCCACTGGGCCCAACACGGACGGTCTCCCGCCAGTGGGTGACAGGCAGGGTGACAGGAGAGCCCCGCCGGCCGGGCTGCGGGGAGGACGTCGAGGAAGGCCACTAAGTGGAGCGTGTTCTCGCACCCGCAGCAGGGGGACGGGGAGGGTGGCCAGCCAGGCTGCATACTGAACTAGACGTGTTCACTGCGGGAGAAACAACAAACGCCAGGCCCCCTGGTGGGCCTTCTCCACGCTTTCTGGACACATGTCACAGAGGCCAGAGCGCCGGGCATCACACTTAGGAGTCCCCTGCAACGCTCCGGAATCAATAACTTCGGGCCGCGGAGAATGTGCGTCCCGTCAGGGGTGTCGCGTCACGTGAGCCCGCGTGGAGGCCCCAGACCCCACTCTCCAGGGGCACCGGTGTCCGAGAACACCGGGTTCCAGCGCGGCAGCCGGGGGACTGGGCGCAGCCCGACGAACGTGCCTCAGAGCACCTGAGACGCGCCCTCGCTCTGTTTTGTCAACCACGGAAAACACGTTGGTCAAAAAACAAACAAACACGCCATCTGGAAATTTACATTTTACATTCCTTGTCTCACTTGTGAGGGCGCCAACGACCCACGAGATGGGGACAGAAGTGAAGCCAGTGACGCAGACGGCGAGCCCCAGACCCGCCGACGCTTTTGTCCCAAAGCCCCCTCGCGCCAACTCCACCACGACTGCGGTGGATACAAAGCTGCCATCGCCCTAAGTGTTCCTGGCGCGCGTGGCTGACCGAGCCCCATGGTCCGTTCTGGGGGCAGAGCTGGGCCACGGAACACGGGGCCGACGACACCGGCAGCCGCACGCCCTCCACATGCTGCAAACACTAGGCCTCAAAGCAACCTGAAAACGGTGGAGGACTCTTGATCCCCGTGGGACTGCACTGCGGACCCGCTTGCCAGGGACACAGGGCTGTTCCCGTCCTGCCCCAGGAAACCAACAGCCCCCCAGCGTCCACGGTTAACAGCCGACCACAACAGTCTTCCAATTACCGCCCAATGCAGGGCTGTGCACGCGCGCCGTTTCATAAACAAACTATGCCCTCCCTCTAGGCGAGGCCCCGTCACCCACTGAAGCCATGGCCACGGCGGAGGGCACAGAGTACACTCAATCGCCCAAACCCCGCCGCCGTCAGGAATCTGACAACAAACTACCGAGTGTGCGGGAGTGCGGCTGGAGAGGCCTCCGTCGGGGGCAGAGATTCACGCTAAGGCCTGAACCAGGTGGGCACCTAGGAGTCCCCGAAATCGGGAAGGGAAGGACTCCAGGCGGAAGGAGCGCAGGGGTCCCAGAGCAGCGGCGGCAGCCAGCACACAGCCCAGGGCGCCGTGGCGAGGAAGGCGCCCCAGCGGCTGGCACTCCCACCCCAGGCGCAAACGACTCCAGACAGATCGAAGAGCAATGCAGGCGAATCACGAGGAGGCGAGTCCAAGTGCTCAGGGCCGCCGTTTCCAAGGCATCTGAGCCCTAAATTTGGGGCATTTCATCTCACACTGGCCGTGCTGGGCAATCCGCGGGTAGCGGCAGCGGCCGCCCGGCTGGAAGGCCCAGAGTCCTGGAGGAGGAGCCGTCGGGAGGGGTGACCGACAGCGTGTCTGGGTTGGTGAAGGAGAAAATCGGAACCTGCTCCTGGACTCCCGGCCTGCACGCCTAGACTGGACGGCGGGCCCGCAGGGGCAGGGAGAAGCCTCGAGTGTCAGTCGCGTGACACGGAGCTGCCTCTGGACGTGGACGTGGACAGCCGCCCCCGCAGAAGAGCCAGCCCAGGGCGCACGTGGCCGGGCCCCCTGCTGGCCGTCGATCCGAGCTGCTGCACACCAACGCTTCTGGAAAATGATGTAAAACATCCAATTGCTGCAAACGGCTCTCAAGGTCCACTCCCAGCTCCCACTCGTCAGGAGCCCCTGACAGACTGAGAAGGACCGAAAGGATCCCCGGAATGGGTCACTGCGATCAGGGGAGTGGGGACCACGAGTGTGACTTCAGCGAGCTGACGGGGAATAGAAGATGATGTCAGCCTAGGCTGCATTCTCCACGGATGTGGCCTGCGTGTCCCAGCGTCTCCTGAGCAGCGTCTCACCCAGGGCACGAGCAGAAGCAGGAGCCGAGGTGAGGGGCGGGGGTGAAGCAGGGCAGCGGCGAGCCGGCTCAGAGCTGCGTCATCAGGCGGCTGGTGCGAGGCCCAATCGAGTGCACCCTGCTAGAAGCCTTAGGTGAGCATCTCAGAACTGGCTCCCTGGGGAAGGGGAGGGGCAGGCACCCCTCCACTAGCTCCCCGGCCCGGGGTCTGTGGGCCCATGGGGTAGCTCCCACCCAGGCCAGGTGGGTGCATGGCAGCCCGGCAGGTGCCCCCGGGCATCCACAGCAAGAGGAACAGAGCTAGAGGCCACGGGGGGTGAGGCCGTGTTGGTGCCTGTGTGGACGTGGGCCGCACACACCACAGGCGGCCCTGCGGTGCAGGACGGGAGCAGAGGGGAGGCCAGGGACCCACAGGGGCACTGGACACGGGGCGGCCGCGCATCCCGGGGTGCCCTGCCACACCGAGGAGCGTCTTCATTCAGACGCCACGTGCGAGAGCATCCTGCCCACATCCCAGTCACGCAGGAAGTGACGAAGAGGGAGCAGGAGGGGGGCAGGGTGGGAAGCTCCACTCCGCCGCGATTTTGAATGTAAGCAATCAGAGTGTATTTAGAGGCTCAGCTTTCTCAGAAAACAAGCCAGAGACAAGCAAGTGACTGAAAATTCAAGAAAAATGAGACCGTATTCACGGGGAAAGGAGAGAAAGGGATCAGAAGCAGGAAGGAAGTCAACACATCGTGTGTCTAAATTTACGCATCGATCTGGCAAAACCGCTAAGCAAAGCAGGCCCACCCCCCCAGTCCTGACAAGGCTGCCTGCGGGGCACCTACAAGGCCTGGCTCAAAGTCTGGCAGAGGAGGGAGGGGCAGAGAAGGCGGGGGCTGGACGTGCCGGGCCCCAGGGTTGGGATGCAGAGTCCGGGGAGAGACCAGGAGGCAGAGAGGATGTTTGCTCCAGCAGCCTGCACCCTCCCGGGGAAGGAGGGCGTCGTGGAGACCCCAGATTTAAGCGGAGGCTGCACCGGGTGGGTGATCGTGGCCGAGGTGGGACGCAGGGGCAGAGGCCAGTGAGGGCGCCGTGGAGAAAAACAAAGAAGGACCCAAAGGCCCGAGTGTGTGTGTGGGCCCCAGACCGGGCTCATGGGGACACGGCAGCCAGGCTGTCCTCCCAGCTCTCGTGCTGCGGAAAACCCAGATTCTGAATAAAGTACAGTTTCTGTGGCGTCCTGGGCTCACTGCAGGGAAGGGACCCCCAAAGGCCAGGAATAACTCAGAGATAAAACCTTGAGCTGGGCAGACGGCAGAGCCCAGAGCAGAGAGCACAAGGGCTGGGCGAGGGGGAGGCCCCGCGGACACCCAGAGGTGCTGGGCTCAGGACACGGGGGCCTGGTGCTGTCAGGGAGCCCCCCAGGGAGGCCGCGGCATTGCCGGCGGGGCGCTCCCAAACGTCTCCCTGACCAAGCCCACGGACCTCCTGCAGCAAAGCCTCCGCCATTCCCATCCTGACATTTTCCGCGTAGGGAGACCTAACCACACACAAGCCCGAGCAAAGACAAGCGAGCACGCAGAGAAATGACCAGAAGGCGACAAAGCATCAAAGCACAGGGTCAAACACACACTTGAGACACAGGCATTGTTGGGAACAGGATACAGTGTTACTATTTCTGAAACTTTAAAGGAAAAACTACCGTTAATGCTTTATCCACTTCAGTGCATTTTTCTGCATGTATGTTTTGAGTTAATAAGACATTTACTAAGATACTTGTAAACATTAAGAAACAAAACTGTCAAAATTATTCACCGAAGGAAAAGAACAAAACACACTTTCAAAAATAAGAATAATTCAAATGAATTGATGAATAATGAATTTCAAATCATTTCCTAAAAACATCCCAACGGGTGGTTTAAGCAATGGATACCATCTGGACCCAAAAAGGAAATTAAGTGAATTAGAAGACAGTTATGAAGAAGTTAGTTGGAAAGGAGGAGGGAAAACACAGGAAGAGCCAAGTCGGAAGGCCCAGCACCCCTGCCCGGGACGAGGGGCAGGGGCAGACAGCGGAGCGATGGCCGAGGATTTCTAGAACTTACAAGAGAGACAGAGCACGGGCACGGAAGGAAAAGACGCACCGGGGGAGTAATGCGGAGTGTCCTAGACACACCGGCACAATCCACAATCCGGAGCCGCCGAAGGCCAGGACGTCCCCAGCAGCCGGAGGACAGAGGCGGGCACACCTGACAGGCACCAAAGGGAGAAAAGCTTCGTCCTAAGACCCTGCGAAACAATCCTTCAAGAATGAGGGCAAGTGAACCATTTTCAGGCACCCCGAAACGGAGCTGACCAGCAACAGAGCTGCCTGGCTACTCCTTAGGGCTGCGTGCCAGGAAGGGGGGACAGCGACCCGGAGGAGGCCCGGGGGCACCGAGGGGACGGGAAGCTGACACCGGCCGGGAACACGGGGCTCTGGGGCCGAGCGTCCTGGAGGAGGGCCGGTGGCCGTCCGCATCTCGCTCTGTGACGGCAGATTTGTTAGGAGTGGGAGCAGGCACCGACACACAGCCGTCGACTGAGGCCCCCGCTTTGCCCTCTTTCTGTTCCGGAGTCTGTGCAGGACCCACGTGCCATCCGGGCTCCCGAAGCTCCCTTTCGCTGTGACAGTTCCTCGGACTTGCCTTGTTCTCAATGGCCGCGACAGTCCAGAAAGGGTACAGGCCACATATTTTGTGGCACGTCCCTTAGTTGGGATTGTGCGATGTTTTTCTCACGGTCACACTGGAGTGCGCGTTTTCAGAAGACCACAGAGGCCAAGTGCCATCTTCCTACAGCAAACCAAAGGTGTCTACTATCAACGTGGCTTTTCTAAAACCAGGCTGAAAATGAAAGTGGGAGGGGTCAAACCTGCCCCTCACAGGGTCCACTTCCGGGAGCTGTCCAGCGTACCCCAGGAGGAGGCAGGCTGAGCGCCCGCCAGCTCACGCTCCACCCCAGAAGAGAAAGGAGAGCCGATGACACCCTCAGGAAGCGCAAGGAACACAGGAGCAGACGCGTAAAACCTGGAAAGCAGGCTAGCAAACCAACCAAGTCACGAGTCAATTCTCAAAAACCTAAGAAAATAAACATTGACCAGGAAGAAGGATAAATAATGCGTGAAATTATAAAGGATAACATTATACAGCCAGCTGAGATTTGAAAAGAAAATAACATGAACAAGTCCATGGCTATAAAAATGAAAGTTTAGATGAAACAGGCCAATTCTTAAAAAAAAAAAAAAAAAAAAAAATCTTACTACTACAAGAATTAGAAATTCAGACTATTGGTAACAAACCAGTAGTTAAAAAATCAACCCGCCAAGAAAACACGAACCCCAAACAGTCTAAGAATTAAGCCAAACTTCGAAGACCGTGCCACTCTTACACACACTCCTCCAGAGAATACGACAACCTGAGATTAAAAAGGAAAATGGCAAACCAATGCGACTTAAGAGAGAACAATCCTTTAAATAGTACCAAGCCTAGTCTAGCCAAATATGAAAAGTTCACAAGCAAGGTGAACTGACTACCAAAAAAGGAGGGATAATTCAGCCCTTGAAGACACTAAAGACGACCCACGCGTGCCTCCGCGGGAGCAGTGAAAGCGCTCAGCCACCGAAAACACATGCGCCCTGAGAACTTCACTGCAGGGGATCCACAGAAACCTATGGCGACCACCCCCCACCCCTCTGAAACTGGGACAGGGCAAAGGCCTTCCCTTTAGCAACAAGGATGACAGAAGGAAGCCCAGCTTCCGACTCCTGCTCATTGCTGAACCGGGATCCTCGGCCAACACAGTAAGACGAGGAAAATAAACACAGTAATTAGAAGACGCGAAGCTGTCATCGTTACAGTTCATGTTGTTGGTCTTAGAAGCCCCACAGATCTATAGAAAAAACTTCTGGAAATGGTGATTTGAGGAAAGTGACTGGATATAAAAATAAAATGCAAAAATCAACAGCATTTCCATACAGCAACAGAAAACTTAGTTTTATAAGAAAAAGATATTGCCCACGACAGGGGAGAAAACCCTAGAAGCTACCAAAGAATACACTGAATGTAACAGGTGCAAGGCCTTTATTGAAGAAAATTATAAATATCTGTTGAAAGACATTAAAAACTTACCAATCAACGGGAAGATAAGCACACAAAGGAAGGGGAAAACCCAATACTGTAAAGATGTCAATTCTCCTCAATCCCATCCATATATTCAATGCAATTCCACTCAAATTCCCACTTTGCTTTCGGTTGTTTTTAAAGGAGCCTGTCCAGGGTGCTCCCATCTCTGGAGGAGTCAAGCCCAGGGAGCCCCAGGCCCCTCGCAGGAGGAGCTGGACGGAGCAGGGAGGTAGGGGCTGAGCTTTAGCCCCTAAGGAGGCCGGTGCCTCGCTAGTCCGAGGACGGGCTCCTCCTGCACACCTGCGCGGGCGGCGGGGCCAGGAGCACGCCTGACCTGACCTCCACCGAGCCAGCAGCGCGGCAACCTGGGAAAGGGTGTAAAGGTTCATACTAACGTTATCAAAGTGGGAAAAGAAAAGGAAACGGAGCCCTACCTTGCACCACACACAAAAATCAAAGCCTTGGAAGGAGACAAACCTGGAGCAGTCAGAGGAGAAAACACACGTTTCCTTTATGAGCTGGAGGCACGGAAGGTTTCTGCGGCTGCTTTGTTTTCAGTGAGCATTAGCCACAGGAGGAAAGGTGTGCTTTCGGCTCAGGCAAGTTGTCACCTAGGAGAGACCGTTTTTGCACGTTCCCTTGCTTTGCATTAAAATATGCGCATGTTTGTGTTTCCAGACCAGGGAAGCTGACGCCAGTGTTTTAAATAACAGTTTTTTCCTTCTTTGCTCACAAAGCCTTCACTCGGCTTCAGCCACGAGCCCAGCACGGTGCCACAGAAAAAGAGAGGACGCGTAAAACTCAAGAAGGGGCGGCACGTGTGGCTGGGATAAAGAGAACACGGTGTGGGCAGCGGTCACCGCGTGGGCCTCGCCAGGCATCCGTGAGAGCAGATCCCGGCTCCGCTGCTCAGAGACCTGAGCCCACAAGGAGCCGCAGTGGCTTCCCAAGGTCACCCCCGAGGCGAGAGCCCGGGACGCTGAGCCCTGGGGCCTTGAGGGGCCCCTCTCCTCCCCCTGGGCTCCCAGCCCTGAGCAGGTGTGCGCAGACCTACGCCAGCGCCGGCTGCAGCGTCCCGCCTAACCGGCTCCAAACCCCCCCCCTCGCGGTCATCGCCACTTGACGCGCCATTTCAGCGTTCGGTACAGCAAAGGGCAGAACAAAATCAATGCGGCCTGGAGACACGGGAAGTATGTGTTATTTCCTAACCAGAGCCCCGAACAGAACCAAGTTGTGAGCGTTCATACAAATTTGGATTCCAAAAAGCGGCTTTATCAACAGAAAGCCTCTTAATGTGAAGTATCAAATGTATCAGCAACGTTTACTAATTTAATCCTTTCTTCTTTTCCAAATATGAGCTAACGTTTTCCATATTATCAGGCTTTACACTGTCTTCTGAGTTCATTCCTCCTCGACTATAAGGTCGGAATGGGGGACACCCGCAGCAATGCGCAGCCCATTACGTTGTAGGACGACACTTCTCTGTGTGTGGAAGCCGGTAGTTGGTAAAGCCGACAAGCTTGGGAGCCTTCGATTATCACCAGAGGTGGGAGGGACCGGGATGGGGGGAGGGGGTCAGCGTCAGAGCAACAGACAGGCAGGGCGAGCGGCAGCAATGGAGGCCTGCACACCACACACACTCACACACACTCACACACGTACATGTACACACACACAACACTACATCCTGTTGCCCCACTGTCCACACGGCCACTGGGGAGACAACGAGGGGCTCCATCACTCACTCACCAATTACTCGCCACCGGGAGGAGGGGGGCTGAGGATTTAACTTCACAAGTTTTATCCAGTTGTGACTGACGAGCCCGTGAGCCACGTGACCACTGATGGAAACAGGAAGGAAACAACCCGGAGGGTCCCTGCGCCCACCTGGTGGTGCGCCCAGGACAGCGACGCCCGGTTTCTCCCCAACAGCAAAGCCGGGCAGGACCAACTCGAGGGCCAACAGCGCCGAGCGCCAGGGGGGAGGTGTGAGGTCGCGGCTCCTGG
>CM053578.1:105152499-105169074 GCA_028646485.1 Cryptoprocta ferox
CCGCACCAGGAGGGAAGGTGTGTCCCCCGACACGCGAACCCGGCCCGGAGCCGTGGGGGCGCCCGTCTGTGGCACAGGCTCTCCCTCGTGCCCCCTCCAAGCAGCCTCGGGCAGGATCGTAAATTCAGCACGGCGCTGACCCCGCCCAGGCCACTCACTGTGAAAATATTCCCAGCACAAGCAATCCTCCGTTTTCTCCCAACCAGGAAATCCAAAAGGATTAAGCCTTCTATTTCCAAATAACTGGATAAAGAACAGATCCTCAAGCCCTCAGTCTAGAGCCTTCCCCGTGCCGCACTCTCAGCGGCCACTAGCCACGTGTGGCCACTTACAATGAACTCGGATTCAGCGAAAGGCAAAGTTCTGCTCCCCAAGCGCACGGGCCACATCTGGGCGCCCATCCCCCCACGAGGCCAGGGGCTACCGTATCTGGCAGAGTAGCTGCGGGTCACTTCCACCATCCCGGAAAGTTCTGGACTAGAGGACCCAGGACGTCCCCTCTTCACAGAGCCATCTTTGTGCCCCGGTGTCTTTTCCTCTTCCTCCAAGTAAGCAGGAGAAAACACCCTCCCGAGCGTGGCGGCCCGTGTCCTGTGCAGACAGGGAACGAAAACACGCGGGTGGAAACGGCGCACCTTGGCCTCCCTGCGAAGCCGGCAGCTGTGAAAACGCCCAGCTTTACACCGCTTCTTACCGACTTTTTCCAGACCGCTTTCCCTGCCTTCTCCTTTTCCATGATCGCATATCGCTCGAAGGGGCGAGAAGGAAGAAGCGAGAAGCCCGTGACTCATTTTGCACAGTCTCTCCGAGTACGCCCGTGCGGCTCGGGGAGGGAGGCGGCGGGGGAGCCGGTGCCCACGGCGCCCCGGAGAGTCCTCCCCACGTGCCTCTGTGTCCCCACGGCTGCTCCTCCGCCTCCTCCCTCAGCCTCCGTGGAGAACAGACCTTCCCACAGGAGCCCCGTCAGGCAAGGGCCCCCCACCTCCCTGACTCACCGGCCGGAGGCACCGTCTGGAAAAGGAGCACCCCTCTCTCCCGTGTTCCTGCTCCGAAAAGTCAGCCTCTCCCTCCAGCCACTATCAGAAATGGTAACAGGTTTTGTGGTGTATTCTTACAGTCGATGCGTTTCTCACCCCTGTGGAATGTCCCTCCTGCCTGCCTGGCCCGAACGTAACTGTCCTCTATCTGCTCTGAAAGCAGCCACACGTCTCGGACCAGAGAAGCCAGGACAGTGAGGCCAAGCCAGGCCTTCCACACAAGCCCACGCTTCTGAGCCCCGGTGAGGCCTCGTTTGCGTCTTTGTGACACACGCGCGAGAAAGATGTGACCGATGCCGCAGAGTGACAACTGTGGCTGCTAAGCAGAGTGTCTGAACACAGTCTGTCCCTCTGTCAGGGGACCGGCTTATTGCCATTGTCCAAGAGACGAGGCCTGGGACTGAAGCTCCCCGCCTTGGCCTGCTTAAAAATAAAACGACGAATACGGCCCTGGGTCCACTGCTAGCACGTCGTCACTGAGGCGTCGGGGACAATCCTGCAGGTGGAAAAAAGGTTCCGTGCCACCACCCACCACCAGCCGGGAACGAGGCTCTGAGCAGACAGCTCACCACACTGATCAGAAAACGCCTGTAACGGCTCGCAGTCTGTGGACAGAACGACGCTGTGACCCCTGCGGACTCTCGCTGAAAAACGGTCTCTGCTCTGGTTGGAGAACGTTTTCTCCGAAGGGGCGCACGGAACGGCGGTGGCCAGAGCCCAGGTGCCTGAGTCGGCCCGAGGAGCCGTCGGGAGGAAGTTTCCGGGGCCCTCTGGGTGAGCCTGCTTCAGAGTCTGGGCGCTCGCAACGCCAACGAATTCATCCAAGGCTCCAATCGGGACACCTAATCCCACAGGCCCACCTCTGAGGCTCGGCAAGCAGGGGCGGAGGCAGAGAGCGGAGGCCCCTGCACGGGAGCCAGGGTTGTGGACAAGTCCGCTGTCCTCACAGTAACTCAGCCCGTGCTAGTGGATCTGGGAAGAAGGGCTTCCCTCGCGGGACGGACTCCCCGTGCTGGGCTTGCCCGAGGGCTCCAAACATCTCTTTTAAAATTTTTTTTTATGTTTTTATTTATTTTTGAGAGGGAGGCAGAGCATGAGCAGGGGAGGGGCAGAGAGAGAGGGAGACACAGAATCCAAAGCAGCTCCAGGCTCCGAGCTGTCAGCACAGAGCCCGACGCGGGACCCAAACCCACAAACTGTGAGATCATGACCTGAGCCGAAGTCGGACGCTTGACCGACTGAGCCACCCAGGCGCCCCAAGGGCTCCAAACATCTCAACCAGAATCCTCCCTTTTCCAGCTGTGCAGTAGAAGGAACCGGGAGGCCCGGTGACATCTGGCATTGAGGGCCAGCCCCCTAACCCAGGCCCCCCAAGAAGCCAGGACCCTCCTCTACTCCTGCTTGACCTGAGGGTGGCGGCGGCTACATGGACAGGAGGCCTTTCACACGAGCACCCCCTCGGGGACAAAGTGTCCATGGAGGAAATCATTCATTCTTAAGGAAGGCAAGTCACCTTCTTCCTCCCCAAAAGTGGCTCTCGGATTGAATTCTTCCCCACCCGGGGTCCTTGCTGGGCGTTTGGGACTTGAGGATTGGTGTTCCCGAGAGGGAGAGAGGGGAGCGCGAGGCAGGAAGGGCCAGAGCGATCATCGCCCCGCTGTCCTGAGGGGCGCCAGGACAGACGTGCGGGACGCCGGCCTCACCGCCGGGCCGGGCAAGGACGGGCAGGGGGCAGCCCGAGGATGGGGCTCCGGGGCCCGGCGATTTCAACTGCTTCTTGCGCCCAATCTACACTAGCGTATTTATTTTTGTCTTTGTCCAGCGCCTGGGTGAACTTGCGTTTCCCCTCCTCACTCGCCCTGCCGTCTATGGGAAAGGGAGCGGTTTTCGGCCCTCTGCCCTAGTCCCCAGAGATCCCTGGAGGACACGCGCAGCCCAGCGGAGAGACGGCCACGGGCCGCGGGCACGCCCAGCTGCTTTTCCGTGGCCTTCCTCCCTGCAGCCGTTGCGCTGTGTTCTCCTCTTGAAACCCTCTGGTCCTAAGGTTCTCAGTGCTGTTGGACTCGCAGTTGAGGACAAGAGCTGAGTTGTCGCCTCAATGATGTGCTAAACAGGTGAAAACCTCAAGTCAGCCCGGACCTCGTCCACGTCAGTAAGAAGAGCGCAACTGCTAACGGCGTCCTGGGGCAAGCAGAGTCCGTTCGTGTTCTCACAAAGGAGCGTCAGAAGCTGTGCTCTCCCGTGGACGGCGGGGCTCTGCGCTCACCCACACCTCCTGGGCACCCCGGGGCCAGGACCTCGTCGGTCCCCTTCCCCTGGTGTCCCTGTCAATGTCGCGCAGGGAGCACCCACTAAGGACCCTCGTCTCTGTAAGCCGTGCCTGCCCAGGCCCTGCATCCCCCTCTGGCCCCGGCCCCCCTCCCGGAGCTCCGGGCACCAAGCTGGCAGCCCCCCGCCGCGGCGCCAACATGGGAGGGCCAGCACCTCAACCCCGACTTCTGCCTGCTGACCTCAGACAAGGTGCTCAACCTCTTTCCTCAGACGGAAATGAAATGAAAGCGACAAGCGGGCAAAGCAGAGCCCAGGAAGCCGCCAACCCACGGGGCCGTGGAGGGGAGGGATGCCGAACGGCCCCCCACCTGGTTCGAGAGGCTGGACCACCGGCCGCGAGGGCCGAGCAAGACGCGCCGTGTGAGCACAGAGCGCATCGTGAGCAAGAGAGGATGCTGGCTGAGGGCACGGCGCTCGTCCATTATCAGTCACGTGGGGAGCAGGTTAACAGGCCAGGCCCAGCTTAACTCTCAAGGCCCCGGACGGCTCGGATGGAACATCACAGCGTAGGCAAAAACAGCCTCAAAACGCAGTGTGCGAAATAAACTGCTTAATCATAAATTAATTCATCTGTTTAAACTTCTTGCTCCTTCAAAAGGCATGCGGTTCACTCAGATCCAGGTCTGAGTACACGTTTTCGACAGACAATGGTGCTTCCCTTTGCCGGGTCAGGAAGCACCACTGTTTTCCAGTGAGAGGCCCCCGGAGTCAGGAGCCGGCCCCAGGCTGTCCCCACGTGCCCGCGGACACTGCTGGCACCTGTGTCCTCGCCTGTTCAGTAGGGGATTAGGGGTGACACAGACACTAATGTCTACTTCCAGGCAGAAACAGGTTTTCCATGCTAGCAAAAAAAAAAGGAAAGAAAAGGGAAATGCTCTGGGGCCCAGGTCTTCACAGGCCGCGCCCGACGCGTACGGTGAGGCCCGCACAGCCTGGAGTCCAGCACGTCCCCGGCCGGCTGAGGGCTCGGTAAGCGATTCTCCAACCCAGGCACACACAAGAAAGCCGTGTGAACAGCACGGATAGTGCCACGCTCCCCATTTGTTTTGCTTGCTCCCTAGCCACCGGGACGGAAACGCGGTGGTGAGTTCACGCACGTCGTGGTCCGTGAGTCCGTCTCTCCGAGGGGCAGCAGGTGTGCCAGCAGCTGACGTGGAGTCCGTCCGGCAAACCTCTATCCCCAGTACACTCCGGACAATGACATGAATGTTCCTCCTTCCTTCTGCACAGTTCGCTGGAGGCTGGCTCAGGGGCGCCCTGTGGGTCTGCGTCCCCTTACCTGGCGAGCCAGGGTCTCCCTGAAGGCCAGGCGTCCTCCCCGGACACCCAGAGCTGGGGGCACAAAGGCCGCTCCTGCCCCCTTTCCTCGTGGAAAGCACTCTGCCAGGGCCCGGAAAAGGGCAAAGGGCTTTCTCGTTGTTTCTTTATCCCTTTTTTGTGTTTTTGCATAGATGACACTATTTCTGCATGAATTATTTTCAAACGAGAAGGCCAAAATGAGTTCTAAAATTTCCAGATTTGTAGGCAGGATAAATAAGAAGTCGGTTTGGTTTTCAATCGTGTTCAAATTATTTGCATATGTGCAGCTCAGTTTCATTTAGTTACTAAATTCTAGCCATCCCTTGACAAACGGACCACTGAAATGCGCATTTCACATTTAAATATATTCATACACACACAGCCACGTCACGCACAAGCACACACGCACACAGCCACGCACACGCACGGGCACACGCACACAGCCACGCACACGCGCAAGCGCACACGCACACGCAAGTGCACACACACACAGCCACGCGCACGCAAGCACACACGCACCGTTAAATCTGTGCAGACAAATCCTTAGCAAACACGTTTCGTGGAAGGGACACAGCTGTCACTGCCCTCACGGGCCATGGATCTGAACGCCATTCAGGATGACCGGCGCGCAGCCTACAGAGAACTATCAGGTTTCCAGTGCTGCCGAACAATGAGGTGCTGTGGGCAAACTCGGAGTTACGGCGACCTCCCCCGCGGCTGACACGATCCTTGCTGTTCCAGACGGCCCACGTGAGACAATCGTCACACTCCGGTAATTAGTTGATGATTCAAGGTCTCAGAGAACGCCACCGGGAGTCTTGTCTCCAGAAGCTGATGGTGGATCTGGGCTCACAGGCACCCCAGCTCTTCCCCCAGAAAGTCACTTCCCCGAGTTCTCCTCGCGTCTCCACCTCCTCCTACACATAGAGGGGAGCGTAGGAGGGTCTAGGCCCCTGCGGTGACTCTCGGGGACCGACAATCGGATGCGGGCTGCTGGTCCGAGGCCAAAGGTCAGCGACTGTGACCCAGGACGCCGAGGTCCTCAGAGTCCCTGACGGACTCAGCGAACACCTGCTCCCAGGCCAGGGAGTCCTGGGGGACACACGTCTGGGTGCCTCGTGCAGCCACGTCCTTCAGTCATCAGACCAGCGGTGCACTGACCGCGCTCCAACTTCATGGCCTTCAGCCCCCCCACCGCCACATACACACGAAACAGAAAAACGTAATTTGGAAAAGATGCTCTTCATTTAAAACAAACCATCAGATGCCTGCTCGACAGCAGGGCCGGCCACCTGGGCAAGGGTCCCCGTGCTGCCGAGACCCTCAGACAAGGCACAGCCCAGCCCTAGCACCCGCCTGGTTTGAATGGTGATGGGGGGGCTGATAAGAGCAAAGGCAGGACCCTCACCCCCCCCAGGTACTCCAGGGGGTACTGGTGACCCTCACCTTGTTTCCCACCCAGCCCCACACTGCTCGGGGACTATCCTGTGAGAGAACCTTCCGGAAGGGGCTTCTGATATGCACGGACGTTTGAGGTGCACGAGGAGGGCCTGAACACCGTGTCTCCTGTCCCACCTGCCTGGGGGACTATGTGCTCCAAGTCCAGCGTGACAGGGAGCAGCGGGGACCACGGGGGCTGCCCTCCCCAAGCGCATCCTCGGCCTTCCCCACTCAGGGGGCCACGCTGTCAGGAAGGTCCTTCTCGGGCGGGTCCTGAGCACCCTCTGCAAGAAGGGTCTGCAAACCTGACATGAAGGAGGACGAGAGCCCTGGGTGCACAGTCCAGCACGTGGAGTGGGCTCCGTGCCCCGGCGGCCGGCCTCCGCCAGGTGGGGTCTACACCCCAGACCTCAGAGAAACACAAGGAAGGGGTTATATTCAGAAACAAAGCAGAGCCTGACACCCAGACATGACAGCGGCTTCCCTGTGATGCCCCAGGGCCCCTGCTGGGACCAGGTGGGCCTTGAAGGTCATCAACAGACGGGCCGGAGGTCCCGGGGCCTGGGAGAAAGACGCTTCCTTCTCCCCACGCTCACGGCAGCCCCACCTCCTGGAGAACAGGGTGCTGCTGCTTCGTGGGCGCTCACAGCTCACCATGGGTTCCAAACGTGGTTTTCTAAACAGTCAAAGGGCAACTCCTGTTTGAGAAAATGATTTTGGAAGTTCTACTTACTTGGGCAAGTTTCTCACAACCGCACTCGGTCTTCCAAACACCACTGGGCAGGTTTTTCTCAGGTTCTCTCGCAGAACAATCAAAATGGAATAAGGCCGTTGGAGTGTCTCCCACGTCCTCCCTGGACTGGGGAGTTAGGAACTGTCGCATCTGACTCTGTCATGGTGAGGAGCTCTGCCCCCCGGCCTCTGACGTCCCACACAAACTGAACACCCAGGAGCAAACACCCAGAGACGGCCCCTCGGCCATCCTCCCGGAAGAGAAGACCACCCAGCCAAGAGAGGGGGAAAAAGCCAGAGACCAGAGACACCCTGCCTAGGCTGGATCCCAGCCACAGCCCCCAACCTGGGACCCTGGGCACGGTGTCCACCGTCTCTGGGCCTCAGCTTCCTCACTGCGAAATGGGTTATAAAAGCACCTACTCTTATAGGCGTATTTTAAGGATCACGTAAGAGGTTTCCCCAACACCTTAGCGCTGGCCTCCCATCCCGAGGTCCCTCCATGAACACCGGCAATCCCTTCAGAGACGAGAGACTGAGAACCCAGAGGCGAGGTCGGTGCTCGGGACCGGAAGGAGCCGCACACCGGTTCTGCCTCCCTCACCGAGCTGCTTCCCGGGGGCACGGGACATCGGTGCAAGGTGAGTGGAAGCACAGATTTTCCTGACAAGATTTCAACAATCCCACGCGGCTTTAAAGCAACCCCGGGGGGGGAGACGACAGCCAAGATTCCTGGGTTTTCTGTTTCCGAAAGGTCTTCTTAGCAAAGTACGGAACCTCCAGGTCTCTCTGGAAGATCAGCGACCAACAGAAAATAACGGTAAAGGAGAGATTTCCGGCGTATGCGCAGCCACCATCCACGGACGCTGTCGCTTCCCGCGAGGGAGGCCCTCCACTCGCAGGCACAGAGCAGCACTCCCGGAGCAGCACACACAGGGCTGGGGCACAGGGCCGCAGGTGTCCCGGAAGAGGACACGGGGGCTGGCGATCTGTGCCCGCGCCGACGGCGCCCGGACAGCGACCTCCCGCACGGGCTGTGCGCGCAGCAGCGAGGCCCGTCCCCCCAACGCGGTCGCGCCCCTCACCGCGCGACACGCAGAGCCCTTCACGCTTAAACCCACACCTGCCCAAGTGCACGGGGGCCAGAGGACATGGCGGACAGGCCGCTGCTCACCACTCACGGAGGCTCCGCGTCCTAAGACGACCCTGGGTAGCAAGTTCACGCAGAAGGGCTCAACAGGGCTCAGAAGACCTGCACAAGTTCCGTAAAGGAGTTAATCGCGCTGAATTTGTACTTCACCTTCAGACAAGCCTTTTGTTTAGACCCCGGCGGCCCCTCCAGAGCCAGGTCTCCCGGGGCAGTGAGCCCGGGACACGGGAGAAAAGTCCAGCCGGGCCCTGCCGGCGCCCACTGAGGAGACACCATCGCTCCGCCCCGACATCTGGTTTCTATTTCATACCCATGTTGTCACATTACATAACCAGCAGATGACACGCGGGATCACCACAGACTCAGTCTCAAGACTCCCAGAGAACGCCCTGGAACGGGGTCTCCATCGGGCGCTGAGGGCTCCCCAAAAGCCGCAGGGCTGTGAGCTTTAACTCCGCACGCGCAGCAAACGCCTTCGGAAGCAAGATGCGAGACACCCCTGCTGGGACCTGGGACCTTGCACTTAAACCGAGCTCTACTCCTACTCTCTTCTCATTCCATGTGCACACGTGAGGACAACGTAAGTTATCTGCGGCCGGGGGTTAGTTTTCCAGACCTCAGCCTCGGAGATGTCTGGGGAAGCGGCCACACGCTGGGCAAGCGAGGATCCGGATGAAAAAGGGCCAGGAGCCCCCGCCAGCACGGGGCCGGGGGAGAGGACAAGCTTCCGGCACATGGAGCTCGGGAGCCACACCGGGGCACAGACCCCCGCGCCCCGCGGCGGACTTGAGAAGCTCTGAGGATTCCTGTTAAGAAAAGAGGCCACACGCACTCCAGGCCGTGGAGGTTGTGACGGCTGGCGTGCGAGCAAGGACTCTCTCTAGGGAGTGTCCTCCGGAGCCCCTCAGCCCCCCACCAGCGGCCAGCTGCCATCCCCACCCCACCCCCCGAGCCACCAGGTGGGCCAGGGTCAAGCACAAGGTGCCAGGGACGCAGTAGCTGCAGGGTCGCCTGGAGTAGCCCAGCGTCTCTGGCCAGGATCCAGACCCCACGGTGGGTGCACAGAAAGTGTCCTCAGCTACGTGGCCGCGGGCACTCACGTGCCTCCTGGCAAACCATTCTGCACCCGGGGAAGTGAGAACCTAGAACCTTCTCTCACTAAATGCGCGGCAGCAGCAAGGCGACTCGATTGGTAAGAAGCCCAAGGGGCCGGGGGCCTGGCGGTCTGGTCTGTCCCGGCCAAGGCAGAAGCCCCGGGGCTCGCGCACGCCACCCAGGCCGGGTCCCCGGCCCCATACCCGGCAGCCTCCACCTGGAAGGTGGCGTTCAGCCTCTCCTCACTGCACCAGGGGCAGCAGACGTCTGTTGAAGAAGAGCCAGTTCAAGTGCAACACTTAACAGGCAAGGGGCCCCGTCCTGCCCCACGGGAGAGCAAGGTCATGGAGGACCCGTGGCTACTAACCGGCACGTTCCTTGGGCCCTGCAGGCAAAGGGGCTCAGAACTTCAGGCGGGGGGACCGGCGCTAGGCAGCCCCTCACGGAGGGCCGGCTCTCTGCCCCGCGCAGCGTGTGAAAGGGGGTTCGCAAACAGAGGCCCCAGACCAAGCGCAAGGCCTGTGACTCACCCCGATGCCACAGGGCAGACAATGTGCTGTGCGTGAGGAGCACAGGCGCAGAGGACACTACGCAGCCCTAGGTGGTGACAGCCATGCCCCCAGCTAGCTGGCGAGGGACTCCCGGAAGAGGTCCTCTAAATATATCGGCGTCTTCCAGACCTGGGGCGGGCCCTACGCGACGCACAGCGGGCTGTCTTTCCCTCGTTAGGGTGGCCTGCTTAGGGCAGCGCCAAAGGGAACGACAGACAAGAGCTGATACAGGTCAGTAAGGGAGGCCGGGCCAGGGTCGCCGTGTGCAAAGCGGGAGCCCCCGAAAACACGCCTTTCTCTAAAGCAGACGCGTGGGTGAAATCCTGCAGCCCCGCTGCAGGTTAGGACGTCCAAAAACACTGCCGAGGCCGTGGCCGCCTGAGCCACATTATCAGGCCAACGGGCCGCGTAAGCTAAGAAACGCCTACGAACGTTGAGCGGCACAACGATACCCTCCAGCTGACATGGGGAGGTCTTCTCGGTGACGTGCGATTTCACCCCAAGCCGTTCGAACACCGCCGACTGCGTGCCGGTTCTGGTCTCACGGAGCTCTCCGTCCAGGGGCAGTCAGGATACCAAAAAAAAAAAGCAAGCAAGCCCCTCCCCACCCAAAGCAAGTACGTAAACAGACCCTCTTCCCTTCCAGAACAGGGTCGCAGGGAGCGCTACAGGCCCGGACGGCACAGAAGCACCTGAGTGTTAGGTCAACTGCAACTTGTGCCTGTAACCACAGCGTGGGAAGATGGGGCAGCCCCGACGTGGCTCACGGCCCTGCCCCAGGCGGCACGCCTCACCCTGCCCGTCCAGCTCCCCCTCCCAGGCTGTGCGGGGGCCCCTGCTTGCCCCTTCTGTCCTACAGGGCCCACCCCGATGACCGGGACGGCCCAGGTCCGACCCCAGCGGCAATGTCTGCATGTTAGCAGGTGCCGCCACGGACACGCTCGTCCTCTCCACTCCCGCCTCCTTCGGGTTCAGATTTGTCATCTGATTCGGTAAAAGTCCGGGCTGTGTCAGTTGCCAAGGCTGAAGGCCACACCTGCACCCACGATAAGGAGGAGTGGCTGGAAAGCCCCCGGGGCAGCTCTCGGAAGCTGGAGGACTCTCCCCCAACACGTCTGTTTAGAAAAGTGGGCACCGGGCAGCTCAGGAACCTTGGGGACCAGCACCACCAGACGTCCTCGGCCTGGTGACCGCCGCCGGCCTGCCTGCCCACCTCCCGCGGCTGCTCCCCACACGCGGGGAGCCAGCAGACATGAAGGGGGCTCCTGCCCCAGCTCCAGTCTGGAAGATTCCCAGGGCAGAGCACTGCCCCTTGTGTCCCCAGCTAAGACCACAATTCCTTCCTTGGGGCGGGGGTGGGTGCACCCCCTATACAAATAAAGACAGAAAAACAATTTTAATAAATAAAGGAAGAGAAAAGAAGCCAGTGTCCGAGCCTTCCTTGAGAACACGCTAGACGAGACAGCTGTCCAGGTCCCCAGGACAAGGTGCCCGTGGGCACCACTGGAGGCTGAGGCTGAGCAGGGCCACCAGGCAGCCTCAGCGCCTGAGGACAAAGGTGACGGCCACTGACATTCACCTCCACTTCTCCTTAAACAGCGACTCAGGCCGCCTCACAAGCCAAACCCACAGTCCTCTCTGCGACAGACGCCAGCGGGGTTTCCCTACGTTCACAGAACAGCACGCGGCGTGGGGTGGTCGTCTGGCCCCGCGCGCCTCCTGCCCGGTCGAGCGGTGGTAGTTCTGCTTCCCAAAGAGGGAATCAGAATCTCCTGGGGTGTCGTGGCGCCGGGCCGCACCCCGAGCCCCCCGCGCTCGCTGGCGGCCGGATGCCCGTTCTTGCGCTCGGCCACCTTCACGGCAGGCGAGCAAGAGTGACCAGGCCCATGGGTACACTCGGTCCACACCGGGCACATGGGCGTGCACGGTCCCCGCCGGGTCCCGGTGTTTGGCACCAGCACAGCCGCGCGGCCCAGCCGGGGGCGCGGCCAACCAGGCGAGGGCACGCGCGGCACCAACAGCAGGATGGAGCACCCTCATCCTGTCTTGATCCACAGACACACAACACCCAGTGTCGCATTCGGCACGTCCAGGAGACGCGAGAGCCTGTGTGTGGCCGGCGGGTTGAAAATGACAGAATCGAGAGACACCGAAGACCGAGGACGACTCGGCTAGAGTGCAAGTCCCGCCGTGTGCGGACAGGGAAGGGCTCTGTGATTCCCTCCCAGCGGGGGGCCGAGGGGGGCACCCCCGGGGAGGGCAGCCCAGCCCGGCCCCTCCGGAATCACACCCGCAGCTGCCGAGGTGACAGGACTCCACGTTCCTGTTTGAAACAAACATTCAAACGTCTACTTTAAACTGCACATAAAATTCGCCTGCTGAGACTGTCTAACAACTAGACAGCAGGTCCCCCCACCCAGGGGGGAAGCCCCCGGGGGGCCTGTGGGCAGGGCCGACCTCGTCCCACGGCCCCTCCCCCACGCTAAAGAGCTCAGAAAGAAGGACCCTGCGTGTTCCCCCAGAGCACCCACGTAACGTGGCGGGGAGAGGGAGCACACTGCTCAGCAGAAGTCTTAACAAAAAGCCCGAAGTCACAAAAATCACAAGCAAGTACTCTTGGCTTGGACTTGAGGGATCTTCGCAGTCGGATAAACTCATCACCATCAGGCAAGAGGCTCCGGACCCCAGCGCGCGCCGGCTGCCAGCCTGACCGCACCGCGAGCGGGCCGCACCGCGGGCCGGGAGACCCTCCCTCCCACCTAGGCAGCCCCAGGGCCGTCACCGAGCCCTCTGCCCTGGGCTCCAAGTCCACGAGGGGCCGACAAGGGACACCACTGTCCCTCGCCACAGGCCCGTTCGCAGACAGCGCAGACCCTGCGCGGACCCCGGCATGGCGCGTGCGCCCGCGCCTGCGGTCATCGAGGGCTCAGACCCAATGCACGCGTACACACGTGTGCACACACACGCAATTTTGCATTCTGCCCTTTCTTCCTCGATTATCTGAGAAGGCCACGGCCAGACAGCAGACTCCAGGAGAAACTTCCCTCCTGTCCTCCATTCTACAGCAAACCCTTGCCTGTTATTTGCGATTTTGTGAAGAAAAATGACCCACTCTATTGCTACAGAGGAAAGCCAAACTCGTGCTTTTCTTTGCGTCCGACTAAATTAAAACTTTCACATCTGCCTTCTATAAAAATGAAAGCAGCCGCTGGGGCAAGGACCGCGGCGCGTTTGCCAGCAAGGCCCGAGGACGTGCTGGTCATCCTTCTGGGACAGTCCCTCGGGGCGCTCGCCCGCACTCAGCACCGCAGCACAGATGACAGAATTCCGCGGCCTGTCTGCTCTGCCCCGCCAACACCGCCTGGCGCAAGGGGCACAGGGCTCCGGCGGAAGGCAGGGCGGCCGGTCCAAGGCCCAGGCAGGTGGCCTTAGGTCAACCCCTCTGGGCCTCCTCATCTGCAAAACGAAGTTTCTGACGTGGAGGACAGAGGCATTCACAGCTGGCAGGCGCTCTCTGCACCCCTGCGCTCCTCGCCGACAGGACCGGGTGGGAAGCAGCCGGGAGGACTCGTCCTGGGAAGAGGCTTCGGTGGCCTCGCCCAGCACACCGAGGGCGCCCACAGGCTAAGGGCTGAAGGAAAGGCTGGTGGTGAGAACCGCTTGGCCCGGGCTTGCCCTGTGTGCACGGGAACGCGAGGGCAGCGAAGCCGGAGGGCCTCCACCAGCACACAGACGGGCTTGGTAGCAGCGGGGTCTGGCTTCCGCCTGAACTCATGTAATCTTTTTAAACATACCATTAACGAAAAGCAACAGAAAAGTGCTCGACAAGACCAGCGGACGTGAACGCCCCCGCAGCTGCCAGCGTGCAAGGAAGGGCTCAGAGCAGAGCCCGAGACACAATCGCACCCTGGGAGCGTCCTCGGACAGTAGAGGGCCACCCGGCCCAGCCGCGGCCCCTCTGCCCGTCGGGGCATGGCTGTTAGCACAGAGCTCTGACGGGCGGCCTGGACTCATCACAAGCTACCCACAGGCGGTGGCGGCTAGAAATGACCTGCAGTTTTCCATGTCATTTAGCAGATGTGGCTGGTCAGCCTCAGCATCCCCTTCCCCCCAGATCGGCCAGGCTCTCCGCCTGAAATCAGGGAAAACAAAGTTGGTCCCCTGTGAAAATAAGTGCCCTCAAAAGAAAGCCAGCTCTCCGGGGTAAGAGAGGTCTCAGGGTCTGGCAACGTGGCGTCAAGTTCTTACAACCTTCTCCGAGCACAGCCGAGTGGTCAGAAGGCCAAGGAAGCCCTCAGAAGGCAGGATCTCCGGAGACCAAATCAGACAGGAAATGGCATGGAGGCCGGAGGCCATCCTCGCGACTGCCACCTGACTCGGCCACAGCTCACTGGTCACCGTAAAGGCCACCTGGTGGGGGCTGAGCCGGAGGGAAGTGGACAGTGGACCCCCATCGGGGAAGGTGCTGAATATCCCTGGGGATGGGACGCAGCCAGGACGCCAGCTGGGAGAGCAAATCAGGGAAGACTCCCCTGGGGGTCCCTGACCACAGATCCCCTGGCAGTGGTTTGGGGGAGAATCCGCACAGCCCCCCGAGCAGACACCGTGGCAAACGTGCCCTCAAGTGCACCCACGGCGAGGAGCCCCGGCCCCGTGCCATGCTAGCTCTGGGCAGACACAAACACGCACCCCCCCCCCCCGACAGGCACGCTTTCAACCCCAAAAGAATGTCTGTAAAACATTACAAGGCATAAAGTCACAATCTAAAATCACAAAGCAGGGGGGAAACCGGGAGTGGAAGCCAGCCCGGCACAGACTTCAATTACAGGAAAATCTGATCTGACCACAAAGTGCATCTCAGCAGCAGGCATGAAGAAACGAACGGGGTCATCCAGGGAGCAAGTAAGTGGCTGTCAGGGACGGTCGCTCAGCAGCCGCACAGCCCTGGACCCTCTAACCCCCCTGTGCCTCAGTCTCTCACCTGCCAAAGAGGGACAGTAAGAGCCGCCACCTGCCCCCGGAGGAACGCGGACGGAGTAAATGAGATTGTGTGTTACCTGTTAGCACTAATATCAAAAGTGGTCAGGCCTGTTTGAAAACGAAAACCCTGCTGAATAATTAAAATTTAAAATGAAATGAGTAAGTTGAACAACCAGTTTGGGGGGGGGGGGCGCTGAAGACAGAACTGGTGACCAAACAGCATGGAGGAAAGAACCAGGAAGGCACCAGAGAAAGACAGGGGGTGAGAAGTAGGCAGGGCTGGGACACGGAGGGCGGGAGGAGGCACCCCGACGTCGCTGATCCGAGAGCCGCAGCAGACGCGCGCGTGAGGGTCACAAACGCCATCAGAACAGGCCGAGAGCCCAGCCAGACATTACAACCCCGTGGAGCGGCTGTGCTCGAGATGGTGCAGGACGGGCACGCGAGCGGGCAGGCGGGCACGCGAGGGACAAGGCGAAGGTGTCTACCCGACGGTGCTGCCACAACCAGGAAGCCACCAGGAAAAGATAAAACTAGATCCAAACCGAACACACGCACAAGAGTATAAGCTCCAGGGACCCAGCCGTAAAGAATGAAGGAAACACGGGGGTCCCTCTTGAGCAGGAAACAGAAGAAAGCTTTCTGATTGCAACTCAACAGCCAGAAGCAGTTAAAGGAAAAAAGAAGTTGGGCTGGGGGGGCTTTTACGTGGCAAAGAAGGGCCGCAAAGCATTCAAACACAGTGGACAAACCGGGAAAAGTATGTGCGACAGACAGAAACGAGTGCTCCCGGGGTACAAAGAACTCTTCACCATCGTGGGAACAAGGGCCAAGCTCCTGCCAGAGAAACGGGCCGAAGGCACAAATACAGGAAAAGGCCCTCGCGCTGGGACTCCGTTTCGTACCCGCCAGCCTGGCACAAAGTAACACCCTCCGCTCTGCAAAGTGTGTGGGGACAGGCGCTCGGGCCTCCCCGGTGGGGACGGGGAAGCAAACCGGCACGAGCTTCACGCGGGCAACGCGGGCAGAACCGCGCCCAGGCGCGCGCCCGCGCGGCTCCTGCCGGTGAGGCCGTACCCGCGCCGCTGACGCGAGCTTTCCTGCAGGTGATGTCTGACGACACAGGTCCGGCACAGGACGTGGGCACGGGGTTACTCGAGGGCAAGTGCAGAACCCGCCGGCCACCCAAACCCAGGAGGGGGCCCCGCGGAGGGGCGGCTGGGCTTCCGGGACCTGCTCTGGCGTGGAAAGACCACGTGCGAGCGCAGCCTGTACGACGTGGCCTTGATGCGAGAGAGGATCCGCAGAAGCACACGCAGTTGCTCGTGCAGAAGGCAAATCCGGAAAGCAAGGGCAGGGCTGGGGGTGACCACAGGCCGGCGGGGACGCCGCTCATGTTTCATGCGCTCAAAACTACAAGAAGTAAAATTTAAAAAGTATGAGGAGGGGAATGAAAGGAAATACACATAAAAACAAAGGATCCGAACCACTTTCAAGTGAGTCACCTGCTTGGGACTGTCTTCCTCTCTCTCTGCCCCTGCCCTGCTTGCTCTTTCTCTCTCTCAAAGTAAATAAAAACAAACTTCAAAAAAAAAGAGAAGTATAGTAACGTTACAGGGGAGAAGCCTGGCAGCACCGTAGCCAGGCGGTCAGGGCCAGCGTCCCCAGAAAGGGGACCGCTGGGCAGCCGGAACCGCGCACAGGATGTGCCGAGAACAGAGCAGCGCCGCGCGGGGCCCCAGCCCTAAAGGCATCACTAGGTTCAAATCGTGGAGAGCGGCGGAAAATCCCAGGCGGAGGCACAGAACAGCTGCCCGCACCCTCCCACGATGCGCACGGCACGAGACGTAAAGAAGAGCGCGAGGCGGGTCCAGAGTGACAGAGGCTCGGGGGCCTGGTGACGGCACCGCGCGGGACCCAGCGTGCGTTTGAGTTGTCAGGTGTCATTAGGACAACTGGC